>JAHSPW020000005.1:26340780-26565780 GCA_019985065.2 Arctostaphylos glauca | reverse complement strand
TGAGCAATCTCACTGAGTGGGGGGGATTAACAACACCACATTGCCAGGCAATTGTATTCCACATTTTGTAGGATTGGTTGCCCCAACAGATATATAGTCCCTCCAATTGTAGCAATTAAATGCTGGAAGTGTGCTCCCCTGGGATTTGTAGTCCAATCTCGTTTCTGATCCAGCCAATTAAACGGCTCCTAAGTGAAATACTTTGGTTTTGGCATCAAGATTTGTTAATGGGCTTGAATGTGATAACTCTTGGTTCTTCTTGCGATTACTACCAGGATAAGTGTGTTTTGAGATGTGGTTTTGGGGACTAGTTGTCCAGTTCTAGACCTCCAATAAGAAAAATACTTACACCGTGATAAGTAACAAAAATGTACAGTGATTTTGTCTCGTGATCAAGAAGCAACTCGTTAAAGTATCATTGTGAGAGTCAAGCATTTTGCACTTGACTGCTGCTAGTCAAAGCAAATTAATTCCTTCTTCGTCTCCCCAATATAATAGTGATCATCCTTAATGAATTGTGCATGACCCCATGATGCATGATGTTTTTATTCTAGTTTGGTCAAACTTTTCCCCGAGGATGAGGTTCTTGTGACTAGTTAGTCTTCTCTAAGACTGTATCACCAGCGTAGAACATCCTTTCAAACACCTTATAATAGTGAGTCTAGATATATGCCTTGATTGGCTTGGGTGTGTTGAACTGCCTTTCAAGCATATAAGCAACTTCTTCAGTGACTCTAGGTTATGCAATCCTCGTTATCTCTTTTCAGCACCAAGATCTACAACTGAATAGTGCACTTGGTGTTCCAAATTCTAGGCCATATTACTCAACAAGGCTTGGCGTGGTTTGCAAAGTATTTCATTACTTCACGAACTTTTAGCAACTCATGCAGAAAAAAAATTCACCCAACAATTTGTAGCTTAGACTTTTAAATGGCTTGGTAGTTATTGACATGACATCGGAGTAGATAATAGATCCAGGTTTTGAACTGCAATGTCTGCCTAATAATATTTGTTGGTCCCACCCATGTGTTCTATACTGCTGGAGGTGGCTCAAAGGATGCTCAAGGACTTCAAAGGGCGTTGGGACCAACCATGTAAGACTTTCTAGTCAACGAAGACTAATTTGGGTAAACTTGGAGAAATCCTGCACAATAAATAGCTTCAATGGTCTTGTTTGTTTCTTCGTCCTCCTATAAATAGCTCTGGTGTAGAGCTGAGAGAGTGTATTGAGCAGATAAAGAGTGAGGTGAGGCAAAGAAAGTGACTGAGAGATATATAGAGAGTTGAGTTGTGGTACAATTCCTTTTCTGCCAATCGAAAGTCGCTTCATAGTTTGTCTGTTTGTTGTGTGCTCCCATGATCTCCAACTATACTATTGGTATCAGAGCTCGAGTGAGGGAAGACACCAAAAAAGCTCACTATTTATCTCGGAGGAGTTCTCGAATGTGTCAAAGTTTTGTTTTGATTGAAGAAACAACATTGTCCGGCCCAAACGATCACATTGCTCTTTGTCTATCGTCCAGAGGACAAGGAGGTGAGCCTCACGTGCTAATTGAAGACAGTGCATGAGATCCAAACAGTGCCACGCGTTGCACGCATTGTTCAAAGGAAGAAGACACCATGTCAGTGCTGCGTAAACCACATTGTACCAAGTCGATGTCGAGTCAGCTGACACACCATCTGCCATGTGATAGCCACATTTGTGCCACACCACCTAGGGGGTGCATAAGATGGTGCCTCATCTGCAACCAGGTGGAGGCCAAGTTAGCGCCAGTGGTGGCACATCATTAATGAGTGCCATGTGGTAGATATACTAACGGAGAGTGCACAATCAGTGGTACAGTTAGCAAGAAATATTTCTTGTGTAAAGAAATGTTCAAGAATGATATTTCGTGATTTCGGAGCCGTATCAAATTTGATTTTGTGAAGACTGTAGTGGTTTTCTGCTAATTTGAGCATTTGGATCCATCCATCCAGTCATAATCAGGAATTTTTTCTTTGGGACAGCTGAAGCAAGATGAAGAAGATAAGTACGAGTTCTTTGATTTCGTTCACGGCTACCATTTACTCAACTTGGAATCCACAAATAGAGGACATGCTATTTTCTGCAGAGATTTGTACGACCCTTTAGCGCTTAAGGGTGTCAATTCTTGTAGCATAAAGAACAAGGATGGGAAAAAGCTCAACCGGAAAATGATCGGGTTGATCCGGAAGTGCATTGGACACAAGGTGTTATACCATATAGCTTAGGGGTCATGTGCCTACACTATGTGGACGGAGATGGAGACACTGTACCAATCAAAGACATCGCATAATAAGACGCTTCTTATGAGGAGGCTTGTGAATTTTAAACTCCAGAGCAGGAGTTCAATTGCGGAACACGTTAGTCAATTTATGGACTTTGTGAACCAGTTGGCCAAGGTTGAGCTAAATTTTGGCAATGAGACATAGACCTTAATACTTCTCAATTCCCTACCGGACGACTTGGAGACATTGGTCGTTTCTCTCCGTAACTCAGTGCAAGACGGGAAGATAACAAGTATGATTAAGGATACCTTGCTTAACAAGGAAGTGTGGAGAAAGGAGATACGCATCGTCATCTACGGCGAGTCGAAGCCCTTTGTCATAAGCAGAGAGGTAGAAGCCAACAAGAGTTCCTGTATAGGTCAATCAATAGGTTGCACGATTACGTGCTAATATAATCATCAAGAGGGGCATATCAAGTGGAATTGTACCTCATACAATGTAGCTATAGTAAATGACCAAACATTAGCAGTATCAATGTTGTAAGGCTCAGATGACGAGTTTGCTTTTGCAGCAACAACAAACAAAGGGACATCCGACTAGGTGTTTGACTCAATCTATTCAGTACACATTTGCACTAAAGAATCTTCATAGATTAGAAGGCATGTGGGTATATAAGGGAGGATTTTTCTGGTTGGCCAACATTCAGCTAGCAAGATTGTTGATAAAGGGGCAGTTGTATTCCATATAGCCAATGAAAGGAAGGTGAGGCTAACAGATTTCAAGGGCTACAATTTCTTAGGCAATGGATGAGTCTTGACGGTTTTCGAGGGAGACCGAAAAGTGATACAAGGGAAGAAGTTTGGTGACATGTACTAACTGGATGGGAATGTTGGTGACGTGTACTAGCTGGATGGGAATGTCGAAATAAGTGCAGGAGGGGACGAGTTTGAAAAATTGTATAGTCCCGGCAACCATGACAACCAAGAAGCAAGAAATGGAGCGGCATAATCATAGTCAACAAAGTGGTGATCTTTGACGACATCCCAGTAGGGGGTGTGGGCACCGAGCGACAAAGGGCGAAGATACCTCGGTATGGAGGTCCTGCTTGGTTTTTTCTGCAAAAGACAACGAGCATCCCAGAAGAGGGTGCGGGCACTCCAATGACGGGGTGCAGATTGATAGACGATGATCAGGAGCGCGTACCACACAATGGGTGGAGGGGTGGATTGTTGATCCTACCAATGTGGTTTTTTTATGGCTGAAGGTGGCTCAAAGGATGACTACAATGGCTTCTGCGAGCAGCCATGTTGGACTTTGCAGCCACCAAATACTAAAACTGGAAATCTTGTAGAAATCCTGCGCAAGAAAGAGATTCAATCCTCTTTTTTTTTTTTTCCTCCTCCAAAGAAAACCTTTGATTTAGAGTTGGAAGAGTGTAGCAAGGAGATAGAACATTGGGTGAGGCAGAGAAGAGGAGAGAGAGAGAGAGTTAAGTTATGGTGCAACTCCTCCATTTTTGCCAGTTATAGTAGAAAACTTGTTTCTCTCCTTGGAGTAGGCAATCAAAGGACGAATTACATATATTGCACGTCCCTGTATGTTTGTGACTACCATGATCCACAACAATACTTGCACATGTCAACACATGAGAGAGAGGGTGTGTTGAGGAAATAAATTCAAAGCAACACTCTATCCATTAGCATCACCTCTCAGACGAGTCGGTGTGTTTTCACGGCCATTAATTTGATGACGACATAATTGATAGTGTCACTACAATTCTCTATCTGCTTATGCTTAGAAGTTGGCAGCAAAACATACCTCGAAGTACCTGCATGCCAGTTGCAGCAACCCTTGGATTCTTTACACAATTAAATTTTTTTCTTCCAAACAAAGGGCTGTTATTCAATTTTGATCCCACTCATTTGGAATTTGAGGATGGGGATTTGTTTGGGCCTAGCCCTAGCAATATTTCCATGAGGTGGTAGTCCCTATGGAACCTATTGTCAAGCTTGAAGACTTCAGTTGTAGACATATTCAAATGAACTCAATAGGCATGTTGGATGTGGGTGGGTGGGTGGGTGGGTGGGTGGGTGGGTACCTACTATCTAGAGGCCGGACCCACCATACCTCTTATTGAAGGATACTCAGGTTCACCAAAAAATATCATTTTTGACGTGTTTAATCTAATTCGTGGAATAAAATGGTGTTTCATATAGTGTTGTCAAAATGGCTCTCTACTTAGTATACAACAATTATGCAAAGATGTATTATAAATAAAGATACTCCTATCTCGAATCTTGGTTTATGTGTATTATGATGGAGTTAGACCTAGAAGTGTACATAGAAAGTATTTGACACATATCCCACATCCTTATCCTGATGTTGAGGGTCCACATGGGTGCTTGATTTGTTTTTGAAGAGTCAATTTCACATAGAAAATGAGAAATAAACGTCATACGTAAACATGAGAGTGAACTTCATACCCAGTGCACAAGTTTCCTACCTTATCCATTTGTTCTTTGAGACCCAACGAAGGTAGACTCGTTCCCTCGACGATCACTTTGGGTTAACCACTACTGTTTTCTTATAAATGCTTTGACGGGTGTCCTCAGGTTTTTTGACTTGATTAAAGTTGTACTCCAGGCACTTGGAGTTCCTGTTCATAGGCTTGTGCAGGCTGCTGATTCAGTTTCGGTACATGGTGCCAGACATTCTAGATTGTCTTATTTCCTTGTAATTTATTTGCAAAAATCTCTTCACTTCTTTTGTTTTCTTTCGTTTTCTGACTGTGTTGTCCAGGTATGTCTATCAAAAGGTTTGGGTGCTCCAGTTGGAAGTGCCATTGTTGGTTCAAAAGCTTTTGTTGCTAGGGTATTATTATTACTGATATTTTTGCAACAAGTAAGAATCCTATTTTCTATAGTTGTAAATACTTGATGCCTAGCTCTTTTTCTTTAATATGGGCTTGTAGGCAAAGACTCTAAGGAATACCTTAGGTGGTGGGATGAAACAAGTTGGTGTCTTATGTGCTGCTGCCTTGGTAGCAGTGCAACAGAACGTTGGAAAGCTCGAGGGTGATCACAAGAAGGCTAAGTCTTTAGCAGGTAAATTGCTTCTCCCTTTTGTATAAAACTTCTTGCGAGGACAGGTCATTGCTGTCCATTTTATGGTATTGTATTGCGGTCAATGCACGATAAACTATTTGCACAAAATACTTTGGTTCTAAGTCTTTCTACTTGATATGCAAAGGGGACCTTTCAAAGAGCATTTTGAGTTGCCAACTCAAATACTACATATTGTACTATAAATTTTATTTTTATTTCTATTGACGTTTCTCTAAATTTGGTTTTCCAGAAGGACTGAATGAAATCAAAGGACTAAAGGTCGATGTTTCATCGGTGGAGACCAACATAGTAAGTAGCCTTGGTTTTACCGTAGTCTAGCTGCCAGGATGATGCAGAACATGTGGTAATTGGATTCTTCATTAGCTATTTTCTAAATGTTAGTTGCTTTAGTTTGTGAATAAATAGGAAATAAGGATAAGGAGTATCTCCTTTTTTAATCGATTACAATTCATGAATATTGAAAGTATTATGCTTATTTCCTAATTACTCTGAGCTTAAAGGAAGCTAAATGATTATTGAATAGTAAAATAGAATAATACATTTTGAAAATCGAAAATGAGAACTCCTACAATATATGTTCGACATCACACAAGCACCCACAGTATAGACAGTATTGTTTCTTTATTTACGTTTTCCCCCTCCATCTAGGCCATTTTCTGAAAGTTACTGGCCTCTCTATCTGATCACAGTCTAGGTAGTTTTTTTTTTTTACCAACACAATTGGTGCAGCATACGTTACATAGAGCAACATTAGGAAGATCCTTTCATTTCAAGCTGCAAAAATGCTGCCGTTTTAGTGATCAAATCCCATTTCCCCTTCCATGTTCCAGTCAATTTCTATCTAGTGGGTTCTTGCAAAAGGTTGTCTCCATGGTGTGTGGCTAAATTAGTATATCATTTTAAATTTCCATAACAATTGTGTAAACCATGTTTAGGAATGATGAGAAACAACTATCGCAAAAGAATAAAAGAGGAAAAGCATTATCCACTAGCATTTGCAAGTGTTGTTCATTAGCTAGTTGAGTGACTGTTTTTTATTGCTTCCACAATAAAGCTGTGCAGGTGCAGGCACGCAAGCTTCTCACCTTGTCTGTTTCACATTGTATCTATTTATATCATATATACTTATGCTGCTTTTTTTCCCCCTTTGAGTGAGAATCTTAACTCTATCCATTCTTAGGATGTGCAATTTCTGATATTTACACTATCCTTTTCTCATTATCAGATATATTTTGATATTCTAGAGGGTGCAAATATCACAGCTCCAAAACTCTGCAAGATTTTGGAAGAACACGATATACTTATCATACCAGAGAGCTCATATAGGTATGTTTTCGACCTTGGACACTTCTATACCCACGAATGTTTTAGTTTTACTGCTTTATTTTATCTAGTCAGGCTTCTCATTCTCATTCTTGAGGTAACACTGCTTATTTAAGTTGCTACGCAGCTAGAAATATGAAAACGTATCTTGTAGCATCTTTTGTGATGCAACTTGCTGATACTATAACTTTAAACCAAGAAATACTTTCTCAACTTTCTTACTTGGAAATTCCACTAGTGTTCATAGTTTCCGTCAGATTTATTAATATTTAGTGCACTTAAGCCCAGTAGCTGATAGCACAAATCTTCTAATACACCAATGTCTCATCTTATTAGTATTTCCTAAATAACATCCATAAATCATAGCACTATTTAGAGTATTTTTGGCAAAGACCTTCACCAATTCATTTGGAACGTGTGATTATATAACATCTGAATCTGAACTAATTGCTTTATTCTTTTACTTGTTAAGCTTGAATTTGTTTTAATACAAAATTTGCCTTGAAGTTGGAACTTGAATTCTTTCCATGGATTCATTGCGTGTTGACATGAAACATTTGGGAAGTATTAGGGGCAACAATAGGGAAGTAACGGAGAAACAGTTTTTTTAATTAATGATTGAAAAACTCACACGAGGAGATAAATTCATGATGAAGCAAGGATTTGGAAAAGTGCGTATTTCATCAATTTCCTAAAAAGATGTTTTCTGGAAAGAGATTTAAGTCAATAACCATTGTTTAAGTGCTTCTAAACTAGAATGTTAATTTACAGCTCAATAGTCATGTGCTCCATTTCAGTTTGATCAAATTTGTTAATTAGCCTATCTTCTATAAATAAGAATTGCTATTTAAGGTTGTAGCTTTTAAGTGACTAAGAGTGGGACTTCTGAATGTGTATCTCCCAGCTTTGATTTTGACATGTCCGGATATGAAATCATCTGTACTTCTTAAAATACCAAAATTTGGCTTCATTGTTCCTTTTTTGTTTTCAAAGTGTTCAATTTTGATTAGATGTCTTCAGTTTTTGTCATTTTATTTCTATGCTTTCATCCTTGAACATACAGATATATTAAAACAGTATAAATCTTCCAACCATTTTCCATGAATTTTGTGTTGGCAATTTTTTTTAAATGAAGGCAATTTATTCTCTTTAATTACCTTTGAACAGGCCCTCCTATCAAGTTCAATTTTTTTTTTTTTTTTGTAAATAACCTTGAAATGCGTACTTAGAGAATGGGGTTCAATGGTATCCAGTTGCCGGTTTAGATAACTCAGTTGTTAAGGGACAACAACACGAGTTATCTATAAGTTGGTCACTTTTTGTTGAATGTTAGATGACAAAGTGGGTCATGTGATAAGCATCACATGTGATAATAACCTTTTAATGAGATGGTTTTTTCGATCTTAGGATGCATTGGTTGTTGCCAAAATTAAAGAACGCTAGAACACGGGTATAATTACAGAAATCCAATGTTAGTTTTCTACTTTATTCATGTTTTGATGCAGTTGTTACATGGTTACAGGATTAGGCTTGTCGTTCACTACCAAATTTCAAAAACTGATGTCGAGTACACCTTGTCCTGCATTCAGGTAATGGATTATCAAGCCAATTTCTATCTTGGTCCTCCTTGATCAAATTACTATTTAGAACTGCTACTCAAATTCCTGTTATTTATATATTGCAGAAAGCTTTAACGGGAGTCCCAGATGAAAACGGTGTCAAGTGATATAAATAACCATCACATCATTTCTGTTGCAAGTGGGTAACTTTGATTGATGACAAGGGCTTAAGAGACAAATTCAAAGTGGGTGGGGCATGAGCTACGCTGGCTAAACCAACTTCAGAGGTGCATTGAATGTGGTCGCGTGATTGAGCACCTGGTTGTAGTTCAGTAATGTGTTTCATATTTATTGTATATTTTGTATGCATCATATGTGTGTGTGTGTGTGTGCGCGTGTGTGTGAATGTGTGGGACAGAAGCCAAAGCGAGAGCGACCCACTAATGGGTTTGAACGATTGACAGTGTGAGATTTGGATGTAATTTGATTTCTGTAGAATAAACTGTGTGATTGTTATATTGAAAATTCATCCCACCAACTTTATATCGAATCTACGAGCTCAAGATCGCGTGTGAAATTCGAATCTTCTCTCAAATCCATCTAGGGAGCAATGGCCTATATTTTCCGAAACCCAATCACCCTGAGTCCCCCCTTGTTTTGATTCGTACTCCAAGCATTGTTCATAAAGACATTCTCTCAGTCCCTGGCAACTGGGAGTTTGGGTCTGAGGAGCGCTCTTCGGCAATTATTCTAAGGGAGCTATCAATTTCCTCATGTTATTGTGTAGTTTTAAATACGAAATTACTTCATTCTTTGTGTGGCTATTTTCTTAATTGTCGTTCACTCTTTTTGTTTTGTAGAGTTGTTGGGCCTTGATTTGATCATTCCTTCCGTGCTGCCTACCTAGAAACCCACATTTGCTTGGGAAGTCCAAGAGAAGATTTCCCTCACTATCGAGGACCTCATCACCAAGATTTCTAAATATCAAGCCATCCCAGCTGAGGATTGTCCCCTTAGTCTTCACAGCGCGTTAGCCCAGTATTTTGTGATTGTGGACGTCTCTAGGCTTCAAATTGAAAGCCACTTAATCATTGTTGCCAGTGAGCGTTCCTGAGACCTAGTGAAACACAAGAGGAGGGAGATAAAGCATGCGAAGGAAGAAAGGGCAATGATAGAGCAAGGCTTGCCCACCACTAATGAGTCAGTGGTTCTTTTTTTATCCGAGCAGTTCCTCTTTCTGTTGTTCCGACGCAAGTGTTCCAGCAGAAGCTGCTTAGCCTATTGCTCCTGCTGCCCTTAGAAAAGAGTTGTTGACGTCCAATGAAAGGAGACAGAGGTGCTTTCAGGCCGAGTTTCGTAAGGTGGAAGAAAGTATTGCCCCTAGACAAGAGTCAGCTGTTGAAATGCCTAGAAAAGGGAGAAGCGACTATGGAGGTTGTGACAATTGTGGTCAAGGTTGGGGAGGTGGTAGGATTTTTGTGCCCGTACAGGTTCCACTTCCATGGGCCTTTCAAGAGCTTTCCAACATAATGCATTTCTTTCGTAATGTATGTGCGGATGACATTGCTTGATATCTGCACGAGATGCCAACCTCTACTATCATGGAATCAACCATCCAAAATTGCATTACTGTGGCCTACCAATTGTGGGAGGCTGATAAAAGAATTTGTGCTTCCTGATGTTTGCCTCGGCCCGACCATTCTTTTCAGACCCTTTGGGAGCCTGAGACTCCCGTGTTGGGGGAGAATGATGCTTATGCGTCGTGTATCATTGGTACCATTCTCGAGATTGCCCTCAACCCTCGCTTCAGAGAGAGCTTATCCCCTTTCTCCTGAGATCCTCGGCCTTTCTACAACTCTCGTTTTTCATGTTGGGAGACTATTTTGACCTCGTCCACCTTTCGCCTGAGGCGTCAAAGCTTCCCGTCTTGCTCATCCAAACGAGTCGACAAGGCCTCGTTTAGTTAACAGATTCTGCCCATACCATTACGCTTCAACTGTGGTAAGCTGATAAACCCTCTTTGTAATTCGGTTTGAGGTCCATCCTTCTGGGTTTTGGGTAAGGATGGCAACGGGGAGATTGGTGGGTGGATATTATTAGCATTGTCCTCGATCTCCAAACCTATATCCAATCGATATCCCCACCCCGATCTCCGAACAAGAATTGATTTTACCCTCCACCCTAACCCCGAATGAGAAATGGAGATCTCCAAATAGGAAACAGAGATCCAAAAATAAAAAAATAAAAACTATTATTTCTAATAAAAAACATATACATTAGAAATTATGTGAAATTTGACAAATCCTAAAACTCTATATATTATATAACTTATAACAACTATAGACAACCCTTAAAAATCCTAAGTAATACGGGGTGGGGCGAGTATCGTACAGGGCAAGGACGGGGATCGGAGATTGGGGACAGAGATACATATCCTTGATTCCTACTCGTTCCTCAAAATTTTTTCCAAAGTCATTCCCATATTCTACCTGATCCCTAAAAAAATTCCTGAATCCCCAATCCGTTTGGGCGGAGAACGGGGCAGGACGGATCAAATCGAGTGAAATCGCCATCCTAATTTTGGGCTTCCCTCCGTTCCCGTCGTTGTTGGATTGGGTGGAAATGTGATGAAGTGCTCCTTACAATGGTTTGGTAAATGAAAATAGCTAAGAATACCTTTAATGGTTAATCTTGCATAAGTTCTCCAAGTGATCAATCCCTTTGATGGTGAATTTTTTTCCTTATTTATACAAATCAATTGAGTGTCCTAGTAAGTGCACTGGAGTGTATTTTTTGCATTCGTCTTTCATCGCGGGCTAATTTGAAACATCATAGGACTGACTAGTGTGCCTTTTTGTAGTGGTCAACATCATCGACCAGATAGGCTTTGGTCCGAGGTGGCATCATTTGAGGCTCACTATTAGAAAACAGCCAACCTGAGATGGTTGGCACCCAATACAATTGTCATTTTAGAAGGTCTTTGGTTTGATATGGTGTTTATTTGAACGATTGTTGTTCGAGATAATGTGACGAGGCCTAGTCCTCTAGTAACGGTTTGTCGGTTCTCGGATGTCTTCGGGTCAGCTATGAGATATATTCACCTCCCACAGACTTCAGTTGATGATTATTGAATCAACGTTTTGGGATCGATCGGAGTTAATCTTGTTTGCATGGATAGCGGAGATCATCAAGAAATGAACATTGAAAAATACTACACGGTTCATGAGACCCCAACCCGAAATTGGGCATTTGAGGGTAAAATTACAATTATTATGGCTAATTTGAGGTTGAATTAAATTTTAATTGGGAATTGGGAAGAGGTTTCAATAGTACATCATGTGTGTATTAAGATTCTCGGGACTTGATCAGACGGTATGAAGTGTGGCGTGATACAAGGGAATGGTTTGCAAGTTAGAACCATGGGTTGAGAAGCACCCAATTATTTTTTTTGAGGTTTATATTAGATATATACGTTATAGAGAGGAGCTTGTGGTTAGTCACCTAGCTTCCTTATTGCTTGACACCTCAAGCTTGGAATGCCAACTCTGATAGAGATGGAAGGAAGCACCTCCTATCATCATTTCACATTATGTTCCATTCAAAAAGAACTTGTGAAGTATTTTGAAAAGAGAGAGGAAGACCAGCTTATTCAAAGGGGTTCATCATATCGAATTACTGAATTTTGCTTCCAAGTTTGAGTAAGTAATTTTGGTTTGCAATTCTAGGTTTCCAATTGTAAACTCCCAGGATTAGACCTTAGTAATGGTTAATTTTGGGTGTTTTAAAAGCGTTATGGGTTTAGGATGAGCCTGAGCGCTTAGGGATGAAGGACAATCACCTAAACTATTGCAGAAACTGCTTGTAGCAGACTTTGACTCGTCAAACCTTGTCTAGTGACCTGTAAAGATAGCTCATAACATGTACAAAGACTTTACTTAAACGGTCAAATTCCTCTTAGTGACCGGTCAAGCTACCTTGCAATATTATACAAAGACCTAACTTGACATGTCAAACTATACGTTTGACCTATTGAGCTAGTATGTAGTCCAAAAGTTAGTTTTGGTTGTTTTGCTTAGGTTTAACATGAGAAACTTAGATTTCTCTTTGGAGCAACATTATAGGGATGGGACCCTATTTGTGGACATGATTGGGAATGAATGTCGAGCCTCTCGTGAATCGAGAAGTCCAACTATTTGGGTTTTTCTAAGTGGATATTGTGTAAGGTTTAAGTTTAACCTTGAAGCTTATACTTTGGTAACTAAATAAAACATTCTATTGGAATATAAGACTCAAGAAGGAGAATCGTGACGCATTAGTCAAACGTAACGTGACGTGACCTAATAAAAGAAAGTGAGTTTAAATATACTTTTCTTATGTATTTGCAATGACATGTTAAAGCATGTGTTAATTTTAAAGAAGTGAATGCTTGTTAATAACATGTTTTATGTGAAAAGTCATGCTTAAACACATTAATTTGAGTAATGTTAATTACTTCGCGAGTCATGTGTTCATCATGAAATGTTAATAACGTATGATCATGCTATGACATGCCGTTCAAACAGTCCCCAACCACTAGGGGTTTGATAGCGAGGCAAAGAGGCGAGGCGATGGATGATGTCATACCAACTAATTAGTGCTTGGGGGGTCGCTCCCACCCGTGTATTGGCAAACAATTGTGTTGAGTATTAATGTTATGATTTGATAAAAGCGATATGGGGCTGAATATGCTTTAGGTTTTCATTTGTCTTCCACGGCATAATACAAGCATTATATAAGAAAGGATTACAACTAATTAGGAAGGGATTGGTTTGGAAGGAGAATAATTCTCCTACAATTATGGGATTGAGTAGTGATTCTAAGTGATTGGTTGCCGTGTAGAATCTGTGGAGATCTTGGACTGCTAATACTCCCCCTCAAGATGGAGTATGGAGAGATGTAATGCCCAGCTTGGACGTCAAAATGCGAAATTGTGCGACTCCTAAGGCCTTAGTGAAAATATCCGCTAACTGGTCAGCGGAGGCAATGTGACGAAGCTGAAGAAGGCCTTGTTGTACTCGTTCACGAATGAGGTGACAGTCTATTTCAATGTGTTTGGAGCGCTCATGAAAGACTGGATTCCGTGCAATATGCAAGGCAGCTTGGTTGTCACAATAGAGTGTGATTGGCGAGGATAAAGGGACTGCTAAATCATTGAGCAATGCTCGAAGCCACAATAACTCGCAAGTGGTGGAAGCCATGGCCCGATATTCGGCTTCGGCAGAGGAGCGGGAGACAACGCTTTGCTTTTTAGTACGCCAAGAAACCGGACTGCCACCAAGAGTAATAAAATAACCAGTAGTTAAGCGATGAGTCATTGGGCAACTAGCCCAATCCGAGTCAGTATAACCGTTGACCGTTAGGTCTGAACTAGAAGGAAACAGTAAACCATGTGAGAGAGAGCCCTTGAGGTAGCGAAGGAGACGAGTGGCAGCATCCAGGTGAGGGACCCGAGGGGTGTGCATGAACTGGTTGAGCAAATTGACGGCAAAAGTGATGTCGGGGCGATAAATAGTGAGGTATATGAGGCGACCAATGAGCCTGCGGTATGAACTCGGATCGAAGAGGGGGTCACCAGAATCAACAGAGAGCTTGAGATGTTGCTCCATTGGAGAAGAGGCGGGGCGACAACCTGATTGCCCGGCATCCGTAAGGATGTCAAGAATGTATTTGCGTTGATTAATGAAAATTCCTGCAGTAGAGCGAGCCACTTCAATGCCCAAAAAATATTTGAGCTTCCCAAGATCTTTTAACTGAAAGTTACTGGATAAGAACTCCTATAAGTGACAGATAGATTCTAAATCGTTGCCTGTAACAAGCAAATCATCAACATAAACAAGAACAACAAGTATAGTGGGACCAGTTTGCCGAGTAAATAGAGAGTGATCAGCTTGGGATTGTTTAAAACCAGCAGATAGGAGAACGGTAGACAATTTAGAGTACCAATTACGAGATGCCTGTTTGAGCCCATAAAGTGACTTTAGCAAGCGGCAGACGCGCGTCTCCCCCTGTCGGCCATATCCCGGAGGAAGGGACATATAAACATCCTCCTCGAGGTCGCCGTGTAAGAAGGCATTGTTAACATCGAGTTGGTGTAAATGCCAGTGACGAGTGGCCGCGATAGCAAGAACACAACAGACAGTGACCAACTTTGCTACAGGCGCAAAGGTGTCATGATAGTCCAAACCCTCTACTTGAGTATAACCTTTGGCCACTAAGCGAGCTTTGTATCGTTCTATGGATCCATCTGCCTTTAACTTTGTTTTAAAAACCCATTTACAGCCGATCGATGTTTTGCCAGGGGGAAGAGAAGTAAGAACCCAAGTTTGATTTTGTTCAAGTGCATTGATTTCCTTAGAAATGGCATCACGCCAGTGAGCATGTTTAACGGCTTGACTATAGGAAGTAGGGTCATGAGAGTTAGATAAAGCCGATATAAAAGCAAAATGAGACGGGGAAAAGTGTGAGTAAGAAATGAAATGATGAAGTGGATGGACCGTACCTGAAGACTGAGAGGAAACGGGGGTGGAAGCAGTTGTGGCAGAAGGAAGAGTAGGGCAGATGTAGTCCCTAAGATAGCCCGGGGGGCGATGGTGTCGGGATGGCCGAGAGGTGATGGGCGAGGATGGCTGGCCCGAAGAGTCGGGGATGATGGGAGTGGTGTTCATTGGGGAGAGACTGGAAGTTGGAGGTTCGGTGGATGGTGGGGTGGGGTGGGTTTGATCAGGAGAAGGATTTGGGCCGTGGTGGAGTAGATTAGGAGTATTGTGGTTGGGTAGATTAGGAGTATTGTGGGTAGGGAGATCAAGGGTGATTAAAGGTTCAGCGGGATATAAGTTGGTTAGGCTAGGTGCCGGGTTGGTGGGGGGTGGGATATGGTGGGGGCTTTGGGAATCAAAAGGGAAAATATTCTCAAAAAAAGTAATGTCCCGAGAGATAAAAAACGTGTTCGTGTTGAGATTAAAATGCCGGTATCCACTGTGGCGGGGAGGGTATCCCAAAAACACACAAGGGACACCGCGAGGTTGGAACTTGTCACGACCGACACGAGATGTTTGTGCATAGCACAAGCATCCAAAAACACGTAAGAATTTGTAGTTGGGAGTTCTGCGAAAAAGACATTCATAAGGGGAGACATTTTTTAAATTTTTTGAGGGGGTGCGGTTAATGAGAAAAACGACAGTTAAGATACATTCGCCCCAAAACTTGATAGGAAGGTGGGCTTGAAAACGTAAACATCGGGCCACATTTAATATGTGACGATGTTTGCGTTCGGCAACACCATTTTGCTGAGGGGTATCAACACATGTTAATTCTTGTAAAATCCCATTATCATGAAACAATTTTTGAACCGGACGAGATAAAAATTCTTGGGCATTGTCTGAACGAAAAGATTGAACTTTGGTATTAAAATGAGTTTTGACCATGTTAATAAAAAATTGGATCTTGGAAAGAGCATCCGATTTGTAATGCAACAGATACACCCAAGTAGTACGGGTGCAATCATCCACGATCGTAAGAAAATAACGAGCCCCACAAGTTGAAAAAGTATGATATCCACCCCAAATGTCAACAAATATACGAGCAAAAGGAACAGTACTTTTATTGGGAATTAAAGAAAAAGGTAGTCTCGTGTGCTTGCCACGCAGACATGCATCACAAGGAGAAATATTGGTAGTGCGGCTAATAAAAGAAGGAGGTAAACTAGTGGGTGCTGGGTGACCTAATCTTCGGTGCTAGAGGGTGGGGTCATTAGATGGGGTTGCAAGTACGGTGGAGGACGAGGTGCGGAGGTAGTATAAGCCATTGTGTGCCTCACCCGCTCCAATCACAGTCTTCGATTTGAGGTCCTGAAAAAGACAGAAAGTGGGAAAAAAAAACAATGCACTTAAGATCACGAGATAATTGTTGCACAGATATTAAATTGAAGCGAAAACTGGGAACATGTGAGACATTAAATAGAGTGATGGAGGGGGTGACAATTATATCTCCTGTATGGGAGACATCATGAGTAGAGCCAGAGGCGGACCGAACTGGCAAAATCTTATCGGTAGCTGTATAGGAGTTAAAAAAAGATAGATGAGGTGTCATGTGAGATGATGCCCCACTATCAATAATCCATTCGTTTAAAGGAAAATCTGTATTACCAGTGAAAAAGGCAGACAGATTATCGTAAAAAACATTAGCTGGAGAGGCCTCGGACTGGGCTGCATAATTGGACCGACCAGAAGATTGGTTGGAAAGACGATTGAAAAACCAATCCGGGTACCCGATTAGTTTAAAACAACCTGATTTATAGTGTCCCTTACGGTCGCAATGAGTACAAAAAGCATTTGGGTCTTTGTCCGGGCGGCTTGATGAGTCAAGTTGCTGGGTATTTTGTGGCTGGCGGGGCTGGTTTGCCCGTGCAAGAGTTTGTTGCCGATTTGGTTGCTGTTGTCTGGGCTGGGATCCGGCATAAAAGGGCTGTTGAGGTTGGGCCGGGGAGTGGTTTGCTGAAGAAGGACGTTGCCCTTGATGATGGCGCTGCTGCCCGCCATTGGGTTTGTGACGATTGTGCTGTGCTTGGTAGTTGTGACTCAGCATTGCTGAATCTTCTTGTGCGGGTTGGATAGCGGTGACTGGTTGTGAAAGCTTGGTTTGTTCTTCCGAGATTAATAAGCCATAGACCTTCCCAATGTCGGGAAGAGGATCCATGGCAAGGATTTGAGTGCGAAGAACAAAGTAGGGTTCATTGAGGCCCATCAAGAGTTGATAGACCCGTTTGTTTGAAACCCTTTTTTGCCATGCAGCAGCGGTGTTACACGTGCAGTTGTTGCATGTGCAGGCTGGAAGAGGGGTGATTCCATCAAGTTGGTCCCAAAGGGTTTTGAAGGTGTTGTAATAGTTGGTGATGTCGAGATTATTTTGTTCAAGATTGGAAATCTCTTTATGAATTTTGAAGATGGTGGCGTTGTTGCCTTGAGTAAATCTAGACTCAAGGTCACGCCATAGTTCATATGGTGTGCGGCAACTAGCTAAACTTGGAGTAATGGTGTTGCTGATGCTGTTCAATAACCATGAGAGGACCATCGTAGAAACTCGTTTCCATAAGGGTTGAATGTCGGGATCTGCGGGGCAGGGTAGGGTGTTATCAATGAAACCCAATTTGTTTTTTTGCACAAAGGGCCATCTCAATAGAATGGCTCCAGGACCCATAGTTGGTATGGGTTAGGACAACATCAACAAGAGGGGTACGGGGGTGGTCGGCTGAATGGAGAAAATAAGGGGAAGAGAGATCATAAATAAGTTTCTGAATCTTTTCTTGAGCCTCAACCATGTCGGTAAAAATAAGTTTGAGGCTGAAGCTATCTAGTTCTTCCAGTTTTGTGGTGGGTTTAATTTTTTGTGGGAGGTAGAGTAAGAGAACGTAAATCACGCTCTGATACCATGATAAAAGCGATATGGGGCTGAATATGCTTTAGGTTTTTATTTGATTGATCATATGTTGTTTTGAAAATGGAAAAGATCAATTGTTCATGAATTACTTTTATAGTACGTATATGACTTTCAAAAAGAGGAATGTCCCTTTGTCATGAAAACCGAGTTGTCGTTGACGTTTGTCCTCGGCCATAATATTATGACAAAAAATGTGAGCTTTTAATAGCATGTTATTTTAAGTGGGTCAATGTTTGGCATAATTAAGTGTTTTGTCACTTGTATATATGATTTGAGCATGTTAAGCTTGTAAGTCTTGCATATTTAAATTCACAACTACCTTTATGCTAATGAATGTTACTATACTATATGTCAAGTTGTGACGTTAAGTAAATGGGCTTGTTTGGTTTCTGTTTACAAATTTCCTAAACCGAAAAATCGGTTTAGTCTCATAAATCCCATCAAACCACACCGGTCACACCCTACTACGTGGTATAATAAACTGGTATTTTAATCTCTCAATCTCAAAATCAAAATTATCTGTATCCAATAATTAGATAAAACATTAATATTTTGGGTGCTTATGTATTCTTCCTCTTTGGATTTGGACATGTCCTCTGTAGGTTGATGTGAGGAGCTAGGTTCTTTTGGTAATTTTGAAAATAATTTTTGGATAAATTCATTTGATGGGTCATCTAATGAAAAATATGTTCTTTGAAATGATTTTTTAATTAATGAAGGTATTTTCAGAGGTAAAAGTTTAGAAATATTTTGCTTAACCTCTTTAGAATATAAACTAACGGTTTTTTATCTATTCGTGTAGCTTGTGCTTTCACTTAGATTGTGTTGTTTATTGAATTATTGTCTTATTATTTTTCGTTATTCTTTGAATTTTTGTTGTAATTTTTGTTTTGCATCAATTTTTAGTTGTTTGTTGGTTAGTCTCAACGAAATGAATCTAAAAAAATATAATATTATGTTTGAAAATTAATTTTTTCAGAAAAGACAAAAAATATAATACTGTTTTGATTTATTTTTCATCTTTAGTGAATATTTTTTTTTAATTTGTGGACATAATTTTATAGTAATTTTTAGATTTTTTTTCGTTGAGATGAGTCAACAATTCCCAAGAAATTAATGAAAACATAACAAATATGAATTTTTTAAATAAAAATAAAAAATAAAAAATATATAATTTTAGCCAAATAAACAAACTTGTTCAGCAATATGTTCTAAATTATTAACTGTGACTGAGATTATCTGTGCACTATGAGATCCTAGATTTGTAATATGTATAGTCTATAGACACAGAATTTCTCTTAGTAGAAAATTAAAACAAACGGTGATTAATATGGTTGATACTGAAGGGGTTAAAAACTAATATTTTAGATGAAAAAATTATATTTAAATTTATTTCTACCCCAAAGAAATTTTAAAATTAATCTCTTACAGAATAATTTTATTTAGGAGTATAACTAGTCCGATTTGGTAGAATTCATGGGACTGAACCAGTTGTCTGGTTTGAAAATTTTGTAAATCGGTTTGAGCCGATTTTGATTCTTTTATTTTTTGGACAATATTTCGGACCAATCACAGAAAAAATTAACAATTTAGAGTGTTCCAATAATAGAAATGCATTGAACATTATTTTAACAATTTCAAATTACTCTTTTTTTTATACCTGGACTGATAGTTTTCTATTTTTATTCACTCTCTGTAAATAATGATTTTTTTATTTCTAAAATACGGTAATAATCCTGAATCCTAATAAATTAAATGACTAATGGAGTAATGAGAAACCTAAAAATATAACACATTTTTATTTATAACCCTCATTCGGTCCGGTTCGATTTGAACAGATTTTATATTCCCCCAAACAGAAATCGGACCGGAAAACCGATTTCTCCAAACTCCCAAATCAAAATTGGATAGGAATGAATTTTTCAATTCTCAAATTGTCGATCTAGTTCGGTTTCCGGTCTGATCTAGTTTCTAGGTTTTTATTCACCCCTAATCTTATTTATAAACACAGGGTATGTTTATACAACGGGTATTATACTCGTCTGTATACCCGTTGTCTTCACACGACGTACACTTCAAAAGTAAATTCATCTACTTCCCTCTCCATTTTTTTACTCTCTCTCTCTCTCGCTCGCTCGGTGTTTGTTGGCTACTCGTCTGCTACCAACAACAGGTATTGATCTCTTACAGAATAATCTTCTTTCTGTTTTTGTTTGTGATTTTGATATAGAAATTCCGTGTAACAACGCCTATAATCGTAATCAAGTCTCTGAGTCGATGGGGATTGTTGTCCGGTTGTTTTGCCCTCCTCGACCCTACCCTA
The DNA here is from genome assembly GCA_019985065.2 of Arctostaphylos glauca. Lineage (NCBI taxonomy): Eukaryota > Viridiplantae > Streptophyta > Magnoliopsida > Ericales > Ericaceae > Arctostaphylos > Arctostaphylos glauca. The sequence continues at coordinate 26,545,729 of JAHSPW020000005.1, read as the reverse complement.
GAAATTACTAAAACCCTGGGTTTTTCCCCCCGCAAATGGCTTCTTCGTTGTCTATTCCTGTGTGATCTTCTCCATCAACTGATCACAAAGATCGTGTAATCCCCCAACTCACTCTCTCTCTCTCTCGTTGTATGTACATCTATACTAGTCATTGGTTCTGATTTTGAGTCGGTTAATTGTTTTTGTTAATCGAATGGTACATTTGGGAGTAAAGAATTTATGATTGAAAATTTAGGGCTTCAATTGAGCGAAGAAATAACTTGCTCCGTTTTACTCATTTGCTTAAAATCCTTCTCAGCAGAGATTGAACATAGAGAGTGAATGACATTATCTTCTTTAGCCCCTTTGCTGCTAGACCTGCTATTTTCTTCTCCGGATGAGGTTATGGCTTTTGTTAGGGGTTATCATCTTTATGCGTATTATTGTTGGTGAAGAAAGCTCGCCAGGTGTTTGATAAATTTGCAGAGTGACATCAGTTATTGGTATCTATAAAGGGACAAATTATGAGCCCATGTCTTTGTATAGTTTATATTGACCTAGTTGAGATTCTAGTAAGAGAACACGAAAAGCTTAGATGTCAAAGTCGTCATTACTGCATTTCGAGTTTTGGAAGCAATTTGATAAAAGCTTTTGAAAAGTTACTGTACTGCCCTCATGTATCATTCACCTTGGTGCTAATATTTGAAATAATGGTTGTATGCCTAATTGTCATCTTGCTCGTGTCTAAACTACTAGTTCTTCAATTCCTAATTGGCTTCTTTTCTTGTTGCTCATGTTTAGACTATAATGATTCTAAGACCATTTGGTTGATTGGATTGTTTATTCCATTTTGTGCTGCACAATGTTTTGTGTAGCCTACGTGTCAGGGCAACTTGAAACGCTAACTCATTTTTGAAGTGTATGTTGTGTGAAGACAACGGGTATACAGAGGCCCTGAAGTATATGAATGTCAGATTGGTGGAACTCATGTTTTGTCATATTCAATTGGTGGAACTCATGTTTTGTCATATTCTATTCATCTTACTCATTGAGTAGCCTTATTTTTCTTGTGATAAGTTTTTGAACTCATAAGAGATCATATTATTTTGATAAGCTTATTGGCAATAAAAGTAGCTAAACATGTATGGTTCTTTTAAATCCAACCAAGTATAATGGTATTGTAGGGATGGATCAGCAAAATAATGGGTATTTCGCCAATCTTATGCAATCGGGTTTGAACCTTGAAGAACAACTTGTGATGGAATCACAATGTTTTAATCTAAATGCTCAAAGCCCTGGGTACCAGCACCGATGTCAACCTGATTACTAGTGGCTAACTTTCCAGGTTCCAAGGGTGCCTTTCTATGTTCACCTTCTCCTTTGATAGTCTCACGGCTAGTCCTACGAGAGCTCTCTCCCCTCTCCATTCTTTTGTTGGGCCCATTCTCCTTCGATTGGCCTTATGAGTGAGTGAGATAACTTCCATACAATGGTTGCATTACGCAGATAAAATGAATGCATTCACATTATGAGTACAATAAAACTCATGATATGAATGCATTTTCCAAATTTTGATCAAGCACTTGATCATATAAAGTGCTTCCTTTCATTCAAGTTTTGGTTTAAAAGTCTAGACAAAAAATCTGAATCCAGACAAGTATTATTTGATCAAGCAATTGATGATATAGGGCTTATTTTTCTGCAGGATAGGTCAAAAAGTAAATTCTTACAAATTGGAGGGCTCTAATCTTTGATTTGAGATCCGACGTGGGCTTAAAACAAAATAGGTAATGTTCAGAAATTGCCCAAATGGTAATTGCAAATTGTAAGTCAAGTTACAATGGAATCAGAGGCTTAACTATATTTCTTAAAATTATCTCAGACGGGTTTAGTGGGCACATCCTAATAGTGAAATTTGAATCTCTTAAAAGTAATCCTTTTTTCTTGGTACAATAAATAAATAAGTAGATAGATTATTCTACTTGCTTGTAAAAACTCTGTTTAGCCTCAACACCGCGCAAACCATCTTCGAATGATCTAATCTTTTATCTTTGTTATTGGGAAATAATCCTAAAATTTATTGCCAATCCAGGGGGTTTTTTAATAGTTTTTTTGCGTGTATACTTTATAACCACCTCATCTAATCATACATCTGGATATGTACAAGCATAAATGCTTAAAAAGCATATATTTACACATCGATGTACAAGATAATCATAAATGCATATACATGTATAGATACACATATAACTATAGATATGTGCGTAGTTGGTGTATAAGAGTATATATTCACACACACAAATTGTGTAAGAGAGAGTAGAGATTAGCGACGACGAGTGATCTCTCTCTCTCTCTCGATCGATCGATTGATTGAAAGAGAGATGAAAAAGCATTTTGCTAATGCATTCTCGTTTAAAAGTGTTTATGCGTCCTTCGTATGCGTTTAACAATTTACAAATTAAATGAATGCATTCTGTGTTTATGCACGCATTAATTCATCCATCATACATGCTAGCGTGGAGTAGGTGCCACGTAAGCAAGAGGCATACATCCCCAACATGCGTTTTAGAGTAGCTTTTGAATCCTTTGAAAAAATTCAGTAGTTTTATAAATGCTTTTACAAAAATGTATTATTTAGATAAAAATTACCATAGTAGAATTGTTTAATAGGATATCACAATATAAGTTGATAGTAGTTGGTTTGCAAAATTTGTCAATAATTTTACGCACTGCTGATGTTACTGTGCACCAAAGACCTGAACATTTCTAAGATTTAACCAATCACTGAATGCTTATAGGATTTTTGTTTTGTTTTATTTTTTGAAATCTTTCATGTGGAAATATGTTCCATGCAAAACCTCAAACATGATATGATGTACTGAATATGTCTTTGTTTAGTTTTAGTCAACCAATTTGTCACGTTGAATATCCTACTCATGGTCCTCGTAGTTCATACACATGAATACGCATGATCAGATAAAACAGGTGAGTGCCCACTTTTACGTGACAAAAACTGTCTTGCTACAGAAATTGGGAGAACATAAAGAGGTTGAATTTCAAAGCCATGGGGTCTCACTTACAGATTGAAGGGGATGAGTCAGTTCTTTTACGTGTAACACATTCCAACCTCAAGAGCTTCTCTGCTGACGTTCGCTTTTCTCTTCAGGTACAGGGACATAACCCGTTCATCCTTTAGATAGTCCATTTGAAGGTTGAAATATGCATTGTTCTTCAAGGCCACTTTATTTAGCTTGCTAGGTTTTATTTTGTTCATATGCAAGGTTGTCAAATCGTGAATCGTATCGAGAATCGTCACGTTGACTTTTTGAATCGTGAATCGAATCGAATCGTGAATCGTAAAGATTCGGTCAAAATTATAAAAGTACTCTAAATATGTATGTATTTGCATTGATATATGAAAATGCATACAAATGAGCCTAAAACAAAAGATAGAAACTTCACAACTTCATACTTGTGCCAAAATAGGACAATTTAAAAAAACCTAGAGGCCTAGATAATACTTAGGAATTAAATGACAAGCAAGAAGTTCAATCCGCTCCATTCAAAAGATCATCATCATCATCACCACCAATGTCAAGTTCCTCATCATCATCCTCTTCTTGTTCATCACATGATGCACCTTCCACCGTAACCACTTCATCTAGCTCTTCTTCATCCCCTTCATCATCTTCAATAATTTCAATTTCATCATCAACCAAGAAGTCATGTATTTTCCTTTTACCTTTGTTGTTTGCATTTAAGTTTCTTGGCCCTATATCAAAAATAGTTGAAGAGTAATTTGTAAGTAATAATGTAAACATAGAAATTAGAAAATCAAATTAACTATTAAAAAATTGCACTCATACCTCTCTTTCTCTTTTTTCCACTAACTTCTTCGTCATCTTGGAAGCACTCTTGAACGTCCAACCATGAATGATCTTCGGGTAGACAAGAATCTTCTTTCTCGGTAATCCATTCGTCATCGGATTCCATATCCGATAAACAAATAGGATCATATGTTTCCCCTCTTTCTTGCCTCTTCTCTTGTCTCATTTCAAGTCTAAGGTTGTACTTCACAAAAACTAATGCATTTAGTCTTTGTTGCTCTAAACGGTTCCTTCTCTTCGTGTGCACTTGATCAAAGGTACTCCAATTTCTCTCACACCCGGTTGCACTATAAGTAAGGCTTAGCACTCTAATAGCCAACCATTGAAGTTCCTTGCACTCTTCTCCATAACTCTCCCACCATAGAGCTAGAAAACAATAGTTACGATACGTTATAATTATATTATATAAGAATGCAATGAATACATGTTCACAAGTCACCACTCACCGGGTTGCTTCTTGTCTCTTGTCAAGATTGCCATGCTCATGCCAAACATACCCTCAGCTCTTTTGAACTTCTCCAATTGTGCATCAACCTTTACCCTTGTCTCTACATCGGGGTAAAATCTTTCAACGGTTTTATACAACCCGACTTTAACTTCATGATCCGCCTTGAAATTGTCACTATAATGGAACCTACACAATGAAGTGCGACGTACGTTTACTATAACCATTAACCACAAGATGATGAAAAACAAGAACAATAGATTTGATTAATTTACTTACTTGGGATTAAGATAGTAAGCCGCCGCATGAAGAGGCCTATGAAGTTGCAGATCCCATCTCGTATCAATAATTTTCCAAATCTTTTCATATCTTCCCTTCACATTGTCCACATTCTTTGCAATTTCTTCTTTGGCCCTATCCATAGCCTCATAAATGTACCCAACTGCCGGCTTGGCGTCACCATCTACAAGCCTCAACACTTTTACCAAAGGGACAACAAGTTTCATGCAAAGCTTTACGGCCTTCCAAAATCTTAAATCATACAAAATTGTCCCTTGTGTTTTTAATCCCGCAACACTCTTCCCGTAGGAACTCTCAACCCAAGCTTGGGATGCAACCATAGCTCTTAGTTGAATCTTTGTTTCTTCAAAACTTTTCAATGTTAGATAAGCCGTAGCAAATCTAGTAATTGCCGGTCGTGTTAATTCTTTCTTCTTTGTAAACTTTCTGAACATGGAAAGAACCCATTGATGCCTATAAATGTAAATTGATATCTCCTTCGCCTTTTGCAATGTATCTTTAAAAACCGGCAACTCACCTATGTCACTAAGCATCAAATCAATACAATGTGCCGCACACGGAGACCAAAATAAATTTTTTCTCTTCTCCTCCAACAATCTACCGGCACCTACATAAGCGGATGCACTATCCGTCACCACTTGTACAACATTTTCTTCTCCAATCTCCTCCACCAAATCATCAAGCAACTCATACAATTTTTCAGAATCCTTGATTATGCTTGAAGTATCAATTGATCTAATAAACACTGAACCACGTGGGCTATTGACAAGAAAATTAGTAATCGACCTATGTTTCTCGTCCGTCCATGCATCAGACATTAGAGTGCAACCCGTATTCTTCCACTCCTTTTTATATACCGCTAATCCATCATGTACAAGGTCGACCTCTTTCTTTAAATAGGATACTCTAACCTCATGATAAGTTGGAGGTTTTAAACCCTTGCCATAATCACCGACGGACGCCAACATTCTCTTCCATAAAGGGTCTTTAACCAAATTAAATGGCAATGCATTCCCATAGATACATCTACAAATATCCCTAATTACCGGCTCTCTTTTCTTTATCATTTGATTCATTGTTTGTTGTTTGCCTTTTTCCTTTCCTTTTGTAACATATGCGTCCATAGTTCCCTTTCTTTTGATATCAACATATTCATCTTCAAGTTCCACCTCCACAACATTCTTTCGTAATTTTTCCCCTAAAATTTCTAGGAAAACTTTCTGAACATCTTCGGCAACTTGCGGACATGGGGCTACCTCAACGTGAGTTCCCGCCAAATGATGTTTCATGCGTATCACCCCTCCCCAAAATTTTTGGTTACAATAATTGCAACACAAATGCATCCTATTTGTTTCACTCACTCTAGTACAATGTCCCCAAGTAAGATCTTCAACTTTTTTTCCCTTTTTATTCCCCATTTGCACAAGTCACCAACTGACTACTCACTGAGTACTGACCATATAATAGTGAAAGAAAAAAAAATAAATCAATACTCTTTAATATTGTTAACTGTTAAGTGTTAACTACTTAGCTATATAAAAAATAAAAAGGACATTACATATATTGATATACGGCTTTACCTGTTTACCAAGTGTCGAAGACTCCAAGTCAGTAGCCCCAAGTGTCCAAGACTCCAAGCTACACTCCAAGTCAGTAGCCCCAAGTGTCCAAGACTCCAAGTCAGTAGCCGGCCAACAGATTAGGAGGAAAAACACTACCAATGCTTCGGAAAAAACAAGGGTCGGGGTCGCGGAAAACCAGGGTCTGGGTCGTCGGAAAACCAGGGTCGGAGGACGCTTGGAATGGGTAACGGCCTAACACGTTAGGGCTTTGGGTTGAAGTTTTCTTCCTGATGTTCGGCTGGTAAGCTTTGTCTTGCTTCGGAAAAATGAAGCTGAAATTGGCTGCTTCAAACTTTGAAGAATGGCTGCAAGCCTGCAACGGTAGTCTTCCTTTTCTGATTTTGGAAGGGTAAGTCTGATTTTGGAAGGGTAAGTCTGATTTAACATGTTGTATTTTTGAAATAAGTAATAATAATTTTGGGGAAGACAATTTTTTGGAAAGTTTTCAGCCTGGGGAAGTGGAATCGTCACAGCATTTCCATCTCCGGCCGACCTTGTTACCATTTCTGGTCTTCTGTTTGGCTTCTGGTTACCCATTCTGGTTCGAGCATGAATCGAACGATTCATGCGATTCTCCGATTCAGATGCGATTCTCCGATTCAGGGCACCGATTACTAGTGGTTTCCGATTCCTAGCTACGGTTCGAACCGTTGGCCTACCGAATCGTATCGAATCGCCCGATTCGAATCGTGAATCGGACGATATCTACAACGTTGTTCATATGGTACATGAAATTTATGTACGAGCATACCTAGCAGAAAAATTGTACTAACCTCTAGGCATTGTGTCCAAGTGGAATAGCAGGGAGTACTTTGAGACGTGGTCCTCACCCTCTCTAGATATAAGTGTCTTCTAAACTATGCAGGACTTGAGTGCATTGATTTGATGGATATTAGAGGCTCTATACATGCATGCTAGGTTAGGGACCATTAATCTTCCAATAAAAACCTTTTCGTTTCTGTTCATTGTGGAAACTTACACAGCTAAACTTAAACACATGGAGATATTGGGTTTGTAAAGGGTTTCTTGAAACCACCACTAAAATCATAATGGGAGTGGGCAACTAATATTGTTTATCACCTGTGTGACTAAGTGGGCGTTTCACCCTCCTACAGAAAAAAATTGTTACACTTCTATATTGTTTGTAGTTTGTATGGCATTTTGCAATTTATTTAAGTATGTATGCCAAAAATAAAATATATTTGAGTTATTATGTGACATTTGAAACATTCTTGCTCTTCTTGTGATCTGTTCTATGACCAAATTTTGTTACTGCTCTGTCAGATGACAATCGAAGCCGTGAAGGAGAAGATGTGGAAAAAATGTGGTACTTCTGTTAATTCAATGTGCCTTGAGCTATACGATGACATGGGTGCAAAAATTTCAGATTTATATGATAACTCTAGACCTCTGGGTTTTTATTCTCCACAGGACAGGTTAGTTTGACTCCACGTTTGTCCCCCCGCTTTGATCTGTAATGTAATATGGTTATTTTTTTTCTCTTTTGAAAGTGAGTAAAGTAGTAACTCTGCTCATTTTGAATAATCAAGCGCTAGTTGCTTGGTCTATTATTGTTATTAGGCACCTATGGATGATGTATGTTGGTAACATCTCTTGGAAGTTTGCACTATAAGTATCATAAAAGATGTACTTATTAAACTATGCGATGCTTGTTTGGTTAAAAATACATCAATTTATTTAAAACTAGTTGTCTAATCTCTAGTTATGCTATTACGTGTTACTTGGCTCCTCAAAGCAAGTTATTATTGTATCCAGAAGTTTCCTATTCTTATTTTCTGTTAGACGTTTGCTGTCTGGATGCTTAACTGAAGGATAATGTTAGGAAGGTCAAACATACACTTGGATTATACAGCTTATATCCCATTCACATTTTGCTGGCGTAGCTATGTAATGGGAAGTACAGTGGATAACTAGAGTAGTTCATGACTAACAATAGTTTCTGGGTTTCTATTCTAGTATGGTTCAGGGTTCTGAAACGTAAGAATGGAATAAAATTTTGGGAAAGCTCTTGAAAATACCAAACAAATATTTCACCTTGTCACTACTGAGAGTGGTGGAAGCAAATTATCTCGGTACAACTTAAAAGATGAATCACTTTTCCACCTTCATCATCCTGGTATGAAAGCTAATATCTACAGGTCTTTAGCACATATCAGCTTCGTACCAAATTCCAGTTTCTTGAAATAGCGACTCTTGTTGTAAGCTGAAGCTGCAGGCCGTAGTATGGGTGAGTGGGAAATTGTTCTGATGCCTATTCACCTCTCTTTTGTTGCTGTTTCTTTGGCAATAAATTTTCTTCCCTGCTGAATGAAAACAAAAAAAAAAAAAGCGAAATGATGAGTGAAGCTGAGCTGTTGAAGAAGTGGTGGGGTATCAAATGGCATGAACAGACACTAGTGTACACATAAACCAATACATCTAACCATTGGATCTTTAGAAGTTATTAACTCAACTGTGAAATGTCAAATGAAAATAACTCTAGTGAATTTTGTTTCATTATTATGTCAGGGTGAAAAATTGGTCCCCACTCTCCAGTCACCAGCTTGATCAGATACTGAAGCCTGGACTTAATACTAAAGAAAAATAGAAGAAAGAAGACTGATGGTTAGCCATCCTACTATACTAGTCTCTCAGACTCATTGTTAAAGTAGTGTCAAGATTCATTTTGAAAGGTCCATCTGATGTGTATTAGCCGTTACATCATCTACTGTTCGTAATCTGATTTGGTAATTATTTCTAGAGACTCAGCCCTTGGTGCTGCAGTAACCAAATCAAAGGTCCTTCATTGGAAATTGGTGGTAATATTATTTACATAATGCTTAAGAGGGAATTGAAGAGTGATTGATAACCATCCTTCTAATAACATTCCACTGCTAAGTGATCTTCTTAGGGGAGGTTCAAGCTGATTCTATCCTACCCTTTGTGAGAGAATGCAAAGAATATGGGAAACAATTGCTAAAAGAGCTATTAGTAGACTGATGTGATAACCTCTGCAAAATGTGTCTTGGTTCATCTCCTCATCATGCATTTGATCCTACAAATTTAGGATTAACAACCATAGATTGGTATATATGTATATATGTACATAATGCCTTGTGCATTTAAATACAGATGAAGATATAAGTCTATTTTAGAATGCATCTATAGATACTTTTAGCGTTGATGTTGTCTTCCCTGGTTTCTTTCAAAGCTGTTTTCCCAATCTTTCCTCCGCATGTCAAGCCGTGTCTTATGCTACTTGGTTTAATTTCTCAAAGTTGATGGTTTGAGATACCCAATACATGGGGGAAACTGTTTTCTTTTCATTTATGTGTGTTCCTTGTTTACTATCCTTGCATAATGTGAATTGCCATGGAATATGTGGTTGCTGCATTGAATTATGTTCCTATATTAGCCGATGGATTTCACATCTTTGTGTTGCATTATTTTCTTCTTTCTCTTTTTGTTTTTGTTATAGAAGTGTACTTGTGGCAATCTTATGCAATATAGGTCCATGGTTTCTTTGGTGTAATTGGTTTATATGTCTCATGCTATAGGTGTCGATTGCATGTTATCGATTTGGATCCATCATCAGTTACCTCGGGTGGCTGGCTAGAAGACACTTCGCTTGTAGAGAAATACAAAATATCTGCAGAAGCCTATGATAAACGCGATGGCAAGTATTGTTATCATTTTTGCATGGTCAAAGACTGAAACTTGTTGGACACATATCTCCTTTTGGCTCATCAAATGATACAGATTTTAACATGTTCAAAAAAGTACAATCAATTGAACAACTTTAAAGTTCAGAGATTACTTGGTTTTGAGCGAAACCCACAGTGGCGTTAAAAACCAAAGCGGGGATTAGCTTTTTCATTTTTCGGATGTAGGCTGTAGGAGTAGCCCATCATTTTTTTTGTGGTCGTTTAATGGGTTTATATTTATGGGCCCTCAGACGGAGTTGCGAGTCAAAAACTTACTATTCAAATAGGAAGTCAAAGTTCTATTAGGACTAATAGTTCTCTTTACTTGATTCATTATCGCCATTGTTAGTGGCACATGAAGTAGACATTGCTCAATTGATTGAATTGATTTGAAGTGTGCATAATTAGCTAAGTGGCATGACTGAGTTAGGTTGATTTTGTTAATTGCCCAACTGAATTGCTCTGTCAACCTTGTTTAGCTTACTAGAAATTGTCAGTTCTTTTGAGATGAGCTGTAGTCAGATACCAATATTTTTTGGTACTGGAACAGGATTTACCTAATGATACCTAATTGAATACCAAAACACCTTTCTCTAGTAACAGAGAAGAAAGTTGGATCTCAATAGCGATGAAAAATGCATGACGACCTAATTTTAGTGCAGAGATCGTCCACTTTTTCACAGTTATACATGAATGATGAGACGAAATTTCTTTGCCATGCCCAATCGCTGGCAATTTAAGGTGTGTCGATTGCAAGGAGTTCCAGCGGCCATGCTGTTACGTCTTCTTGCACATGTGCACTCACACAATCTTGCAGAGACTTATTGATATGAATTGATAGGAACACATATTTGCACATGTGCACTCACACAAATAAAGTTGAAGAGCTTAGTAATCAAGAAAACCCTAACTAATTGTTTCCTCTATTTGGAGGAAAGTGCAAATTGAGAAGACGTTGAAGATATACACAGAGAGAGAGAGAGAGTTGAAATTCAGAAGGTGCAATTTCTCTCTCTCTCTCTCTCTCTCTCTCTCTCTCACACACACACACACACACACTCTAAAATGATGATTTTGCGGAACTCTTGAAAACTTCCACACCTGCCTTTAACTGAGAGGTTCATCCCATTTTCCTCCACTGAATAAAGTTTTAAGTTTTTAACACATGGACCTGTCCGCAACAATATACATCTGCTCATGCATACAAAACATAAGTGCAGATGAAGGGTAAATGTAAATGAACTTGAAAGGAAACTTGTAGCCGAAGGAATTTTTATCAGATTGGTATTTCAATAGAAAACCAAATAAGAAAAAATTCTACGGGGAAAGAGAAGAAGAAATCCGAAACTGTTGCATGCGTATGCCGTATATCTTGCTAATGTATGTGAATTTGTAGTTTTGTTACGTTGTATATCTTGCTAATATTTCATATATGGTGAGTACACTCTAGATAGTTTTCAGGATTACTCCTTTCTTCAATGAGTAGCACCAGAATTTAGTTCTTGGTTACAGTATTGTGATCAGTGGTTGGTGAAGTAGAGGAAACCGTTAATTAATTAAAAGCCCACTATTTTTGCAGACACATTTAGGAAGTTCAAGGAAAACTTGGATCATCAAAATCCTTCTGCTCATGAGACCAAAGTAAGCTTCCGATGTTATATTAGCTTTGACATGTCTCAAGGGGATTTTTGCTTTTTATGATTTCCCTTGGTACATTTAGTTGAGGTTACCTCTTTTATGGTCAGATTATGTTCAGAACTCCTTTGTTCACCAACCTTGAAAAACTGGTATCTTGTTTTTGTTTAAGAAGTTCTATCTCTGTGTGGAAATGAGCTTTCCTTCTAATCTATTTTCTCTACAGATATCAGACAATTACGTGGAGGAACTCTGTGCAAACATCAAGGTCAGTTGAACTCAAGGGTTCATTTCCTTGGTCCTTGGTTTTCTGTAGACAGATTTCTGTAACTGTTGAAATGACATTGTGGTGTCGTAGAAGATAACAAAGTGGAAAAACGATAATGAACAAGAACAAATGAGAAAAGTAAACATCGTACAACTTAACTTTTTATTGCTTGTCAGCATAGTATTAATGGAGAAAAACATGGGAATGCCTTTAGAAGGACCCAACTTCACTGTTTCAGGCACTTACTAAAACAAATCCCTTTCTTTGGTTGTACTGTTGTAAGAACACTGCATTAATAATTTAAACAGGAACTTTTGCATCTTCAATATGATGCGGAACTTGAACAATGATATCAAATTGCATGAAACCCAAGAACATTGCTATCTTCTTGATAGCTACATAAAAAGCACATTTAATAAGCTTAGGGGTTTGTTTCCTTGTATTTGAACCGTGCATGTGTTCCACCTCAAATAAGAAATTATCTTGCATTTGTAAGTAGATAAATAAGGGGTCACTGGTCAGACTCTTGGATAGGTCAACTATGTGCTTATGGTGATATTTATTGAGTGGCCTTGTGCAGTGAAAGTGAGTTATGGCACCAATTGCCAACATGGCCCACAATTATGTGAACGTCGTCGTCATTTGAAATTGGCAGTACCTAATTTGCATGCTATGAAGCTTTGACACACCTAGGAGGTTGTTGTACCCTTGTCGGACACGCCCAAAATACATACAAGGCACTCAACATGGTGTGGCCACTGAGTTTAATTGATTTTTTAAGTTGGGACACAGTTGAGACATTGGCTGGACACGCATGGGGAACTGTGGGTACATAGGTTAGTTTTTAATTTTTTGGGGGATAAATATGCATTACAAAAAATTGGGTTAAAAGTGTTATATAATCTAGTAGATATAACTCTTATCTATTGAAGCTTCTGTTGTTTATTGAAAGAACCCTAAGTTGGCTGATTGAAGCATCAGGTGTCCCCTCTCTCGATTAACAAACCAAATCAAAACACACAACACCACGCGCCCCCCCCCCCCCCCCCCCCCCCCCCCCCCCCCCCCCCGGCGCCGCGCGGCTCTCTGTGTATATGTAGGCATATATTTGTTTACATATTCAGTTTACATTCAAGTTTTAGCCTAGGTTATGTTGACATAGGTGTGAGTGTGCGGGTGTATATCGAAGGGTCTGACACCTCAAGCTTGAAAATTGAGGATACGGAGATTTCGATCCAAATTTCGAGGCAAATATGGGATTCATTTGAAAAATAATTTTGTAATATGTTTTTCTATATAAACATGGTTTAAAAAGGGGTTTGTAGTTTTTTATTTGTTTGTATGGTTTTTGTGGACCAATTACATGATAAACCTCTATAAAGACTCCAGGTCATTTAGAACTTTTTGTTTTGGGTCTTGTAGGGTTTCAGTTCAATTAAAAATTCAGTAGGCATTTACTTTAAAATATGGATCATTTAACAATTAGCAGAATGGCCAAATCCCTTCCAGTTGACTATTGGTTGTGCCCATTTAGTTACAAAACCCTAACACAGTATGAAACCCTAGTAGCATATCCTTAGTCTGATGTGGACTCCTAGCACGCAAGAAACCCTGGTAGCAGCACCATCGCTAGAGAGATCCCTGGCGGTGTTGCAAATTAAACTCGTCGGAGTTTGCTGAAGATTGAGCAGATCATCTTAGATCTAGATCTGTAACAGGTATCACTTGTCAACGTTCAACTTTGACATTGTGCTTCCGGTTCTTCTACCTCTTCTTCTTTGATTTAATCTTCCACCATCCTTCCCTCTTTATAAGGTAGCATCCATTTGTCTTCTTTCACTTTGAATTATCAAGTGTTGGAAAGAAAAAAGGTCGAATCTGGTATGAATCCCGTGCTTGAATCATGTTGACACGAATACTTCGGCCAAAATCGAGGATCCATACAACCCAGGTTTTAGCATACAAAGTTCCTCTGTGGCCTCTAGTGTCTTAGTTTATATCAAGTTTCATCAGCATATATACATATACATGTACATACACACATAGATACATATATATGCAGATAATATGTATATACACATATATACGTAAATACGTCTACATACACATATACATATAAATATATATCGTAAATACATCTACATATATATGTATATACAGTTGTACATGCGTATATTTACATACATATGACTAAACACTTGTATACATAGACATACATACATACATAAATATACACATGTACATGTATATTTCTACACATGTATGTATATGTATATACAAATATAAATATGTATATATGGAGAAATATACATCTACAAGTATACATCTACGTACATACATATACATATACATTTGTAGATATGTATATATGCATGTATCTAGTATATATGTATACATTATATGCATGTATACATTTACATTCATATTTAGATATATGTATACATATACATTTGTATATATGTATTTATGAATGTGTATAAATGTGAATATGCATATGTAACATATACATTTGGCGATATGTATATATAATTGTGTATATATAAATGTATAGATATATTTATGTAAAATATTCGTGTATAGATACATGTATACATAAATATGTGTGTATCTATACATGCATATTGTAGTAGGCCGAATGGACACAAGGTTGGGCCTGCAGTACACGTCTGCTCGGTCCATCTTGGCCTGGAAATGGGCTAGATTGAGTCTAGTACGGACCAGCTCACATGAGACTGAGAGGTTTGATGAGCCCACTTGGCATGCTTCAAGCCTTGCCAGGTGCACGACTACCAATTGGACCAAGCCTCTTCATGCGGTCAATATTAGTAACCTTCACGGGGAAGTTGCCCCAAGGGACGCCACTCGGCCGTGCTGCTGTGGGTGTGATGCTCGACACGATGCTGGGAAGGCATGATGCCCACGTTATAGGCAGTTACTCGGAAAGAAGTGGGGATGTTATAGATGCCAGACGTGGTGGGTTAGTGTCCCTTTCGCACGGACGTGGGACACATGGTGGAAACACAGTGGCTAGTGGCGAACGGTGCGACATTTTCGGCACCATGCTTTGGCAAACTCCTTTATGAATAGAGCCATGACACTCCATTCTCGAGTTGCCAAACTCTCACTCTTTCAAAGTTGGTTTTTCTTCTCTCAAACAAGGACTAACTTAAGCATTGAAGTGCCTTTTGGAGATCCACGTCCGATCGATACTAACTTATAGTTCAGTGTCTTACAACTTAGACAAGGAACGAATTCAAGCTCAATCGGAGAAGTTCAACTGGAATTTATATAGGTACATGTGTACATATACATTTGTAGATATGTATATATAAATGCATGCACATATATGTATACAAATTTGAAAATGTATGTACATGTATGCATATGTATACATATGCAGTTGTAGATATGTATTTACATGTACATGTATACATCTATACATTTCTGCTAATGTAGATGTACATATATGTATATATGTATACATGTATCTAAATACATACATAGATACATACATGTATATACGTGGATAGATGTATATATACATAGAGAGGAAATAGATAGTAGATCAATATGTATATACACATATACATTTGTACATATATGTAGATACATGTATTTATATGTGTGCACATATCTACATGTATCTATATATGTGTACACATATCTGTATATATATGTATACATATATACTTATGTGGATATGTACATGTAGATATGTATACATATACACTATGAAGCACGGGTAATGGTACGCGGTACGGGTACGGAGTACGGTAAAATCCCAAAAAATAGGATACGGGTACAGCTAGGTACGTTAATATTATTTTATTTTATTATATTTTATTGTATGAAATAAAATATAAACTCATTTTACCAATCAAAAGCAACATAAATAAATTAGTGTTTTCAAGTAAACGAGCACTATAGTCCATAAGCAACAACACAACATAAATATAATCACAATCCCTCTGCTTGTTAAGGATCTTGATCTTCATCAACTTCATCTCTAAACAATACAACTTACATCTCTGGCTTATCAAGCGAAAGATCAGCAATCTCGAGTATACAAGCACCATCCATTGAATCAAATCCATCTCGACAAATGTCCCACAACTTGGTCTCTCCTTCATTATAAACTGGTGTCCTCCTTGAAAGAAGACGGATATTGTAGTGCACGAAGACTAAATCTTCACATGTTGGGGCGTCATCTTATTCCTTCTCATGGAGTGAATGAAAGAGTAGGTGCTCCAATTCCTTTCACAACATGAAGAAGAACATGGCTGGCTAAGTAATTTCAAGGCTAAGGATTGGAGCGTAGGTGCAACAGCTCATGTACCAACCACCAAACTAATGGCTCCATCACTCTATCAACAATTGAGTCCGCATCCCCAAAACTTTCTAGATAGCCGGAGAACTTAGCATACTCAGTGTTAACAATTCTCCTTTCATCTTGGTTCGGAAAGTATCTATTGAAGCACTTCATTCTCATTGCTGAAATTTCTTCATCCATGTGAGGAGGAACACGATTTACAACAACCCACATTGCACTATAATAACTAGATAATAGAATTAGAAGATTAAAAAACAAGAGAGTAAAGAATATTATTCTTAGAATCAAGTCAATCAACTGTGTCTCTAAAGCTAGTTATAGTATTATACCTTAGATTCAATGAATGTGCGAGGCAATGAAGAGGTGTGCTCCTTTTTGTCCATCTCTCAACTAGAATTTTGTAAACCACGAAATAGAATGTTGACTTTTCATTTTCTAGCTTGGCTTCATGCCTATAGATGGTTGCCTTAACCTTCTCAATCATTGAATCCCACATTTCATATACCAAGTGTAGATCGCAAAATCTAAGCATCTCATAAATTGGCAATGTAAAAGAGAGTATGTAATCAATCTTGTCCCACCAAACATCACTCAACACTTTTTCCTTCACTGATGCCGCCTTACCAAATCATCTTCTTTATAGGAAGATCACCTCTCACTTATCACCATCGCTTGGAGGCCACGAGAAATAAGTTTAAACTTTTTCAGCATAACAATCGAATAGGCAAATCGTGTGTCGGCAACAGAAAGCAACTTCAATGGCACAAACTCATTGTAAATAGCTGAATATCCAACGAGTTTCCATTGAATAAATAACTGATCCAGATTCTAAGAACAATAATGCTTTTGAATAAGCATGAGTAATTAAATGAAATAAAGCAATTCTATAAGAACCCATACCAAGAGCTAACATGATATACCCCAATTGAGACATTGTAGAATAGGCTAAACCCCTCTTGATGTAATCTCATAGAATGGTTCATGATGAATTTTTTCACAAACATCACATCTTCAATCATCCTTAAGCCAAAGGCATTCATCGCATGCAGAGCTAGCAACTCCTATTACTTTTGGAGCATATATATTCTTCATAGCAAGATTAAGTGTGTGCACAACACATGGTGTCCAAAAGATTTTCGGACACTACAAACGAGAGTATTGTCAATGATTACTTGAACCACATTTTGATGTCCAACTTTATGAATTACTTGACCAAGTAGGTTAGTAATAAAGTTTTTGTCCTTGGTCTCACCCTCACAATTAGTAGCCCTCATAAAAATAGCTCCACCATTCGATGCTCCCATAAAATTAATGAAAGGCCTCCTTTGTGCATCAGTCCATCCATCGGCAACAATATTTACTCCTTTCTCATTCCATGATTTTTTAGTTGGCTCCAACAATCTTTCAATATTTGCCCTTTCTTTTTGAAGTAGTGAAGTCTGCAACAAATTATAACCAGGAGGAACAAAGCCAGGAATATTATTCTCAGCAGCATATTGAAAGGCAGCGACAAAATATGGATTCCTAGTCAAATGAAAAGGCAAACCAGTTGACTAAAACATTCGAGCAATCATAGCATGCAAAGTTTCTTGAGCAGCTAAATTCGTCGCCTTCTCTATGGAATTGTTACCTGCTGCCTTTCTTTTCCTTGGCTCATACCCTTCTAATCTAAATCCTCCAACATTTTCAGTCCCCCCCTTTGCCGTAGCATTAAATTGGGAAGAAGAAGGTGGTAAAAGAATTTTTTGGGCTTTGTTATGCTTTTGCGATTTTCAGCCTCATCTAATTTTTTTAACTCAGAAAGAACATCAGACCCGGGTTCTTAATTAGTAACAAATGGGTTTTGACTCTAAAATATGACCCATTTAAGTCCATGTTGCAATAGTTGCACTTGAATTTGGTGGTGTTCTCACTTCCTCCATCTCCTCTTTTAGCTATTTTTGTCACATATCTCCAAAGAGGAGCATTAACATCTTCTTCAAGAGTGCTAGAAGGCACACTTGAACTTGGACCTAGGTTGCTTGATGTTGATGAACTTATTTTTCTATAATAATTTAAGACAACAAAAACAACAATCAACATATAATTCATTGTACCTAATTAGATTTTAGAAGTCTATTCGGAGAGAATTTTTTCAAATAGTAGTCTAATAATTCTTTGCACACATAAGCAACAATCAACATATAATTAGAAGTTTAGTTTAATCAACATATATTTCAAAGTTTAACTTTGGGGCACACAGGATATGAAGAGAAAAGAACAATCAAGGATTCTTCTTGTCAACCTTAGAGGAAAAAAGGACTTCACAAATACAAAGCATTGACTTGAGCAAGAAAGGGAATGAATTTTCAGTTTTTTGGGATGAAAGTGTAGTGCTAACAAAAACTCCTTTAAAACGCTCAATATGTCGTCATGTCTATGTCAAAACAGCCCTCCCAAGGATTGTTCCTAAAGACAATTTTAACAGAAGGCAAAATGATTCTCCATGGCATTGCACTAATCTCAAAGGAAGTTGAATCAAACAATATAAACTGTCTTCACACAATTCATTTTTGCCAAGCGTCAGCCCATGAGATGCAACTCTTAACTTTGCTGCTAAGATTTTTATCTTGATTGGGAAAAACAAATGCTGGAAACGATCACATCTGACCTTTCTTACCACTGTATTCTTGACATTCTTGAGCTCATAAGTAAATTAAAAATTATCTTGCCAGGTCTAACTCCTTGAAGATCCCTCTCTTACATAACCTAGATAATTTGTAAAAAATAAATAAGACATGCTAATATGAACGAGAAAGAGACTAACATCAAAGCATCTCTCTTCACGTCCCCTTTGATAAAAATAAAATCAAAGCCTCGAGGTAACGAATGTTTCATTATCACAGTGAAGCTTTTGTATACTGCCAGTTATTAGTTTAATCAACATATATTTTTTCAATGGTCGGATGTAGCATTGTTGCAAAAAGCAGGTAGTCCTTGTCTGTGATGACTGATGAGAAGCAAAGTTTGGGTAGGAAGGGGAACTGTTTTTCAAACAGTCAGTATGAAAAGAGGGAGGGAGGGAGGGAGGGAGGGAGAGAGAGAGAGAGTAGAACCTGGAGGCTGGGACTTGGACGATTTGCTTTGGTCTGGGGTAATGAAGAAGACAAAAGAATAGAAGACAAGTTTTAGATTTTAGGGTTTTAAACGATTATAATTTTAAACAATTTAATATTTTAACATTTTACCCCTATAATTATAAATAATTTCCAAAACAACCCACCTACCAATTTCCTATCGCTGGCATACCCATTTGCGCAAACGAACCCGTAGAATTTTGACGCACCCTATGCGAGTTTTGCCGTACCCGTACTGTACTGGTACCCAGTAGTCGTACGGCGACATTTTGGAAGTACCCGTGTTTCATAGCATATACATATATAGAAATGTATAGCCACAAGGAATGATATATTTACACGTGTATATTCCAATTTTGGACTTTTGGTTGTTTGCGGTTAGTGTTTAGTGTTTACACTGTAAGTAAAGGAAATAATTTTTTTTTGTCATGTCCTCCCCCCTTATTTGTGCTCCCATTTTTAAGAATCCAGGCCGCGTGTGTGTGTGCTGCATAGTTTGTTATTATTCAATTGCCCGATCAATTTTTTCTCTTTTCAAAGCAAGTGTTTTAGTTTACTTCCTTTATCCTGTATGTATAATCTCTTCTAAAAGAGTTATGCACACCAGTTATATTATCGTTATTGTGATTTTAGCCTTTTTTTTTTGCTTTTAAGGTTGGAGATAGATGTCAAGTTGAACCAGGAGAGAAGAGGGGTGTTGTCAAGTTTGTTGGCAAAGCAGAAACTCTTGGACCTGGTTTTTGGATTGGTGTCCAATATGATGAACCGTTGGGAAAACATGACGGGAGGTATGTCAACTCTTCACTTTTGTATTTAGAATATTCATGATTATTGGATGAAGGTTTTCAATTACTTATCTGTTGTTTCGGCCTTTTCCCTATGGTTCGGCAATTAGAATTTGGTGTTTTTTTTTAAGGCAAAGAAATTTCATTATCATGAAGACAAAATATGAAATATTACAATAGGTATAGCTCTGCATAGAGAGATCTTCAAAGAGTGAACATACCCTCCTAATGTTGCTACTCGCAAGAAACACCACCCATCCTTAGTCTCCCTATTTTTGAAAATAAATGTCTCAGACATGAAGGAGCTATCAAGTAGAATAGCCCAATACGACGCCTAAAACATAGAAAAAATAAAAAGAAAGCCCTCATAATTTGAATAATCAAACTCCTACAGATACCAGTGCCGCTACCTTCGGTGACCTTTCTAACTTCCCACGAGACTCCTCCTTAACTTCCGATGAATGCACCCCACCATAAACGCACCATCTAAACCAACAAAAAACACCACGCTGCCTCCTCCATCTCCCAAATCCCCCACGATGCCTCCTCGACCTCCCAGAACCGCAATCCACACAGATGCAACAACAGACCCCCCCTGGAGATTGATATCTAGTCCAAATTGGAATCTCAACCCCCTGCACTGTTAACTCTTGGAAGCAAGACTTGTCAGGTTCTTCCGGTCTTGCCAGCTTACTAATGATCTCCTCTTCGTCCTTTTTTGATTTAATTCCCAGGGTCTTGCATAGTTCCCAAGTTTCCTTAGCTTCTTTTAGTATCACCCTATTCCTGTTATTGATATCATTGGAAGAGATGGAAACGGAAATCGCTGCAGCAGGAACTCTATAAATTGATTTTTTTCCTTTGGGTTTTAGTTTTTGCGCCTTTCCTCAAAATATTATTAAAAACTCCCCATCTCATCCACACATCTTAATTTATTCTTCTTTTTCCTGATTTTTTGGTTACTTGCTACCTTATTGCCACAAGCAGCAATATTCTGAAACTGGTTACTGTCATGTGGACTTACCTGATCATGAAATTCATCAATATGGGCTCTATCTCCATTTGAGTAGGCCTTATATTGATGATGAATTATTGAACATTCCGTCAAGCCCATTCTTTGGTTCAGTAAAAGATTGCCTGGGATTTGCAATGTTTTTTTAAAGTATCAACATCTAAACCATCCTTAGGTACACCTTTATCGGCTTTGGTATTATCCAATGCCTTTGCACCTCCTTCTTCTGCTGCATTTATTGTTTCCCCACGCAAGAAATGGTGTAAGTTGTCCAACCGTTTTGGTTCTTCTTAGGTTCCAGGGTTGCCATCATTGCCCCTTGTGCCACATGTACTTCTCTGTCCCCATCTATTCCTTGTTCATCTTCAGTGTTAATTTTCCCCTCTCCTACTTCTTCCCTATTTTGATGAATGTCCTGGATTTGATTTTTGCATCTACAATTGCAATTACAGAAGTATTTGGCTATGTTATGACTGATAGCTTACTCTTTCACGACTCTGACATTGAACACTGCCCCATTGCATTCCAAATTAATGGATTGATGGAAGTTCTAGACCTTCCCCACTGGAAAGTTCTTCACATCCGTAGTTTCTTCATCAATATTAAGGACTCTCCCCACACAACCCACCCCCACCCACAAACCACCTATTTTGGATAACGTAGATGCACTCCAAGCATCCAAGGCACTCCATAACAACTTATCCAAACAGGCCGATGGTTTTCTATATAAAGTTGAGGATTCCACTTTGAGATATTTGAGAACCATAAGTTCATCCAGCTAGTCCATCACGGAAATGGATGAAAAATTTAGAACTACCTTCCTCCCCCTTGCTGCTCTGGCTTGGATATTTGGTCCCAATTCATGAATTATTGCTTCTGTGATAGATTCTACTGGGCACAAAGACTTTATCTTTGGGATAATAGTAGTCCCCCTTAATCTGGGTTCTTTCTCATTCTATCCTTCTAAACATTATGTCTAATCATGTCAGCTTAGGATTCGGATCCTATGATGCCTTCCTTCAGTGGATATATTGACACCCCTCACTGATAATTGATTACCTTTTCTATGCTTGGTCCGTTCGCCTTAATTTCCTCCAACTTCTTCCATGGATACATTGCTAGCTTTGCATGTATTTTGTGTCCTCTGATAATAATTCCATCCATCTTTTAAATTGCCTTTATTGCTTCCTTTTTGTGAAATCTTACAGACCCAAATTTGGTGTTTGACTTGGATCTTTTAGTAGGGGTTGAGACCTCCACTATATCTCCATATCTACTGAGAACTTGTTTAAGCCATTCTCAATCCATTGAATGTGGTAGATTATCAACGTAGATGGAAATTGTGTCTTCTCTAACTTTGTTTATGTCTTCAGCTACCCCATAGTTGACTCTCATTGCCTTTCTTCTTGTAACTAAGTTCCAATTTCTTGATTATTTCCCTCTCTTGATCCTCTGTATTCCCACTCTTCATTCTCACCTCCTCTTGAAGTATCAAAGTTGACACCATTGTATCAAACATCTCTTTTCCATTCCTTACCTTTTCTATCTTCATCTACCATGATTGTAGGGTTACACGAGAGTTGGGTTTGAAGAAAGCACCATACTCAGGAGAGCAGGTTCAAATACACTCTATAACTATATCAAACACTTGGTGGGCGTTCATGACCAACAGTAATATCTTCGAGACTTTGAAGTCCCCAACAACATAGCTACCAACGAGTAAGGGGAAAAAGAAAACCCACCTGGAGTCGATTGAAGGTTGAAAATGGCAAGATCGAGAGAGAGTACAGTGAGATCAAAACATCCGTCCTGGGGCTATTCGTTCCCTTCGCTAGCCGATTCTCGTGCTACATCTTTCATCTTGATTGATGCAAGCTTTCTTTTGGTTTTGGGTGTTTTTCTGCTTTTGTTTTCCTTGGGCTGCTTCTCTCTGAATGTCGGTGTTGAGGTTGCTGGGAGTACTAGCTTATGGTCTTCTTACGCATTAATACTTCTGTTGTTGATTGTTCGGGTACTAGTTGATTTAATCATGCATCTTTATAAGCCATTACATTAACGGTCCGTTTGTTGGCGGTCAAAATTTTGGACGGGATATGATGGATATAGTAAGAGGGGATATATAGTAAAAGGAGAGATTTATTATAGAGGGTGAATAGTTATAAAGGATTTGTTTGAGTATTGTTTGAGGAATGAGGATATGGTAGATATGAGTAGGTGGATGGCGTATTCATAATTAATAATGACATTTGCGTAAATAGAAGGGGATAAGATATGTTATGGGGAGGGGTAGGATGGAGGATAAAATAGTATCCCGGATACCATATCCAGGGTCCAAAAAAGTAAACAAACCTCGGATATGACAAACTAGATAGCCATATCCGGGGTGATAAGCAATTGACGCTTCTTTGACCATTAAGAAACACACTCATGAGAACAAAATGACTGTTGACCCTTCTTTGACCGTTAAGATACACACCCATGAGAACAAAATGACTAGGCGCGGGACAAATTTACGGAGCTATCTAAAGTTTTTGGAAATATTGAATAATAAATGTAGCATAGACCATTGTTGAATATTTGGTTGTCACTGGTTGGAAATTTTACAGCTTATACTCAGTACTAGGCCAATAGTATTTTCAGCGTAAGTGAATAGCCTTTATGTTCGCTCCTTAGTTTTTTCTAGTATCAGGAAGGCTTAGCAAGCTGTACTAAACCATAACAATGTTGTGAATCTTGTTTTGTACTGGCCAGTATGGGCCGGATGTACCATGCCGAACCAAAGGCAAAATGGGACAACATGCAAGCGATACCGTTCCAGGAAAAACTCGGGCTTTTCAGCTATTTTTGGAATGTTTTTGGCTGCCTCGTCTTTTGCCCGGCTTCCCATGCAATGCAGATTGCTGGGATAATCGCAGATTTTCTGCTGCGGACCTTCGAACTTTCATTTTGAACTCATTCTTTGCCATGTATAGATCTCTACGTCCCACACTGAACTTCTTCAAATCTGTTGGAGATTAAATTAGACTCTTACAGTCTTGCATATGTCCATTTATTGTACGTACATATATTTGTGTGAGAATGTATGCCTCTATGTGTAGAGTGGGTAGTGTGTGGCTGAGGAAGAGAGTCATGTGGGGGATGAAGGATACACCATATACTACGTTTCAGTGAGGGTTAGATAGGAACCCATGTAGCAGTACTTGAAGCTTTTAGTTAAAACAAAACTAGGTTTTTTGTATGATAGCAACAAGTAAAAATAGGTGTACGAAAGTTAATATATGGTCACTCACTTATCATTTGTGTCCTTCTTGTATGTACACCTATCATAATATAACTACCCAAATGAAGTTTTCCCTGAATTTTCAACAATTGAAGTGCAATTTATAAAATTTAATGAGTGTATAACACTTGCAAAGCTAAATCCTAGACTATAAACTGGTACACACTAGTAACGGTACGTAGTGAAACCGTAAAATAAAATGGTACAATCTCTTGCACAAGATTGATGACTTTGAAGCGCGTTTTTTGGGTAGCCTAGGTATTTATTTTCATCAGTTAATGTTGCTTAAGAACATTCATCTTTATTCCATGTATTGTAGAGAGAATTTTGTTTTTACCTAGATTAAGTACCTATAACAGAAAACTCACGATATTGTCATTCCCTGTGCACCATTGCAACCAATTTAAGACATAGCTGTCTCAACAATACATCCAATCTTAGGTTAGTGCAAAATTGTATTTAGATGAGCTAGTAAGGGCTGGGATTTGCTCTGTTGTTATGGCTTAAATCACTATGGGCCTTGATGTTCAACCCCAGCATACTTGTCTTAACGA
The DNA here is from genome assembly GCA_019985065.2 of Arctostaphylos glauca. Lineage (NCBI taxonomy): Eukaryota > Viridiplantae > Streptophyta > Magnoliopsida > Ericales > Ericaceae > Arctostaphylos > Arctostaphylos glauca. The sequence continues at coordinate 26,520,812 of JAHSPW020000005.1, read as the reverse complement.
TATGGCAACCCTTGGCCTAGTTAGAAAATTGGATTTAGATGAGGGCTCCATGTGGGCCTTGATTTGGTTGAGCCCCGCCCCACTTCTGTATGTGACGCGAGTGAGCATGTACGGAAAACGGAAAAAGTTGTTGCCAACCCTGAGAGGAGCGAGATATAGCTTTATCTAAGACGAGAGCATGTAAACACAACCTGAAAAAAAAAACACATGTTCCTTTTTTCATGGATGGAAAGTTAATCTAGTTCGACCCAGGGGGAGTAAAGATTACATAAAGCTATACCTCTAGGCAGGTATGTCCATCATCTCTTAATTTGACAAACTCGTCATGATCTGATAGCTCATGTCATATTTCCAAAAGTAGGGTGATCTAGTTCTCCAACTACAAAATACTGTACTGCTTTGACGTTTGGTCCTTCCAAGTTTGCACTCATAATCTTGTTATCAAGCTGGAATTTGGTGGATGGTCTTCATCATGCATCGCCAAGCTGTCTCATTCATTGAGTCATTTTCACCATAGTTCCCGTAATACCTTATCTGTATTATACATAATGTCTGTAGATGGCTTACTGCATTTTGTCTTGTCTAGATGTTAGTTAAATTGCATTCCTTTTCTTGTGCCTCGTGGTTATAAGTTGTTCATCGCTACGGATTTGCCTTGATCACTATTGCAGGGTAAAAGGAACACGCTACTTTGATTGCCCGCCACTTCATGGTGGAATGGTCAGGCCAGACAAAGTACAGGTATGCTTGCAACAATATGCTTCATAAGATCTCATACTCACCTACTAAGATAAGGATGATTTCAGACATTGGTAGTCTATTAAGATGAAGGCAAACTCAAATAGCCACTTAAATGGTGCACTACATTGATGCCGTTTGCTATACCTTTGAAGGAAAATGACAACTGGCGCATGTTGGTCCATATAGCTCAACTATAACAGCAATCTTTGTATGCATGTGTAAATTATTAAATTGGTTGTAAGAAGTGATGGATGGGTGATGATATGATGGTAAGAAGTTTTTAGAAGATTTCATGCTCTGACCTTTGTAGATATATGAACCATATGAATGCAATATTGAAGCGTAGGACAAAGATAGAGACAGGCAGAATTGTTTGTATTCAATTGACAAGGATGTTAGTTGTATTTCATGCAACTTGGTGCAACCTGATACAAAAAGCAATAACCCTTTGTGAAGGATAAGTTTACTTCAACTTGATCATTGCCTTTGTGCAAGGAGTACATACAAGTCAGACCCGTTCATCATCTTTTATATGTAGCCGCTTTATTTGGCAACCTTTATCCTTCTGGAATTCCTAGTTGCATTTCTGTGGTAGTATTGTTGAGGCACGGATGATGCTAAGAGCCTCAGACCAACTTGACAGTGATAGTATTTAGAGGTTGCTGTTAAAATCATGGTATGTTAAAAGTGTTTTTGTGAAACTCTCCTCACATGAGTCAAAAGTACATGTAGCCCTTTTTCGACAGATTAAATTTTATTTTAAAGCGGTTTGCTTTGTTCCTCACAAGATTTATATATTGATTTGATCTCAACTTGCATTGTGTCAGACGAAAGTAAAAATATTCTGACAGTAGAGAAACTTGGAAATATGAAAATAATAATGGGAGTAGACTGACGATTCATCCGCATGCCTGAACTTTGTGTCTACGGGGAAAAAGATATGGTCTATTATTATATATGCCGCACATTGTTATTTTTGTTGTTTTACCGCCAAATGTATTTTTTTTTTTTTACCGCTAAATGTGTTGTAGACTTTGTATGTACATAAATGACTTCCTACATTTGTGGCAAGTTAAGAACTGTTGCTTATTTATGTAAAATGGAATGGCTCTTCAATGACCAAGTGAGTGGTCCTAAATAACATATTAAATGATGGCGTATTGGCGTCCTTTTTCTATTGGCTTTGGATGTGTTATAGTCTTTTAACATTTCCAGGTTGGTGACTACCCAGAACGAGATCCATTCGAGGAAGAGGAAATATGAGAGAGGATGAAGAGAATACTTTGTTACTCACTGTTTCAGATGGTTACTTTTTTACCATTGGAAGACATTCAGTGAATGGTGCTGCCACCTTCGGTATAATTTTCAATGTTCCGCCACGTTTGAAGCCGATTATATTCCCAGTTATGTTGTTTGATTATGATAATAGGCAAACAAGCAGTTGTTAATTACTGAATTGGTTGCTGTGGAAAATTGAGAAAAACAAACGACCGTGTTGCCATTGTTTAGATCATTTTCTATCTTAGGTTTTATGGGCAGAAGTATAAGATTTATTATGACAAGTGTGATTATGCCACAAAAGTTCACTCGAAGTCTCGAACCATATGTCTTCTTTAGATCTAAAATATCATTGCCAATGTCCAAAATGGCTCTACCATGTAGAGAGAGAGAGAGAGAGAGAGAGAGAGAGAGAGAGACGTGCCATTTGCTCCAAAGAAATTGACATTCTCTTGTTCTTTTATTTTCATATTGTCTTTCTAATCATCATCAAACGGTGGTTAATGTTAATACATACTAAAATATTTTGTGTACATATCAATATATGTTTTACACATTATTTATTATCCTTGGGTTGATAGTTAGCATTTTTCTTTCTTATATGACAGACATCTTGTGTTTATCTGCAAAATAAAAAAATCCCACTGGCGGTTGCAGCAATCTGAGTTTGGGTCTAGGTCCTTTCTTTTTTCTTCTCAAATTTGAAGTCAAAATTTGTCATAACTCCATTTGTCTGTGAAGTCCTTAAAGTAATAAATGTTCACCAAAAGCTTACACCCAAAATCAATATTTTGGTTTATCTCTTCTTGTTATAAATGATGACTAATTACTTTCTTACAACTCGGAAGACAATGTGATAAGTGAATAGTTATCCACAAGTGAATAGTAAATTATGGATAACGTAGTTAAAATCATAAATTCATTATTATGATATTCGTCTATATAATGTAAGTTCTTCCAGTAGAAATGAAGACTATGGGGGATAAAAAGAAGAGTTTGAAAGAAGAAAAAAATTCAAAAGGTAAAACATTAAATAAAATTATATACATTTTGAAAATCTATTTTGTTCTTGATAGTTCTTAAATTAATTATCTTTGTATATCTTGTGTGTTCAACACTTATTTTATATTCTATAAAATTATTTAATATATGTACAAGTTTATAACACGTTATCAGCACGAAACTCTAATTTACTGAAAAAAATAAATATGTAAATACTTTATTATATGCACCGTCTTATTCATTTATTGTCATATAATATATATATATATATGATAAATACCTGAAGTATTCTATCTAAAAAAAATAAATATATGAAGTATTCTATTAAAAAAAATGAATACTTGAAGTATCATTAAATACTTCAAATATTTAACCAAATAAATGGTGATAAATTGTTTTTATTCGTAGTAATTTTTGCAAGTTATATGTTAATAAATTTTGTAGAAAAAAGTAACGTAAGTTGATGAGTTTTCAGTATTGAATCCACCAGGCACTTCGAACCCGAGACCTCCATAAGAGAATCTACGAGTTTGGCCACTAGACTAACCCCAGTGTTTGAGTATAAAGTAACATATTTCTACATATTATGATATCTCCTTAATAGTTTTAATACTTTTTGTTATGATCAAGTTTTAGGTTACAAATCATGTTTTTAAGCTTGCTGGTGTAGGAATACAAGTTTGTGATTTTCTATTAGCTAGTTATATTGATAATTATAATAAATCAATAAATATATATGAATTGTTACTCATTTGGAATATAACATCAATTTAATCTATAATTTTTTTTATATCATCATTCTAGTAAAAGGCTTTATCATAATTAGAAATTGGTCTATATGCTTATAATTATTATAGTTTACGATATTTGCTTAGAATAACTACAGAGTAATTTATATTTCTATGTTATGCAAGATACTACTTTCAATAAATATTATAATTTGTTTAGATTTTACCTAAACATGAATTTCTTTGTTTATAGATAATGTCAAATTATACAAAATTAAAATTCACAGCAATTGACATATATGGAAAGAATTATTTTTTATGGATTTTTGATGTAGAAATTCATCTTGATGCCATGGATATTGGATTGACTATAACAAATACTAATGTTACATCTCTGAAGGATTGTGCAAAGGCCATGATCTTCATCCATCATCACCTCCATGAGAATGTAAAACCTAAATATCTTACAGTCTAAGGCTCATTTACTCTGGGAATAATTTAAAAGAAACATATGGGCGTCAAAAGACTATAATTCTTCTAAAAAATTGTTATCATTGGTTACATCTAAGGATGCAAGATTACAAATTAGTTAATGAGTATAATTCTGCATTTATCAGGAATCCATCAAGGGAAAAGAAAAAGAAATTGAAACTAATTTTACGAATCAGTATGAGCCTGTGGGGCATATTCAAACTGATGAATCTTTAGATCTTTCATCTTTTAATATTTCTGAATACTTCGCGGAACCCAATGTAACAAAAGATGATTTTTCTACTGATGGAAATTACTACTCTGAATGGTCAAAGGAATACTGTATGTTTATTAATTTCAGCATGTTTTCTTACTTTTGTTTGTAATAAATGTTCCAAGGTGCGTTTATTATTCTATAATAACATTTCTAGATATGTTTTAAATATCTTTGAATTTATATTTTGCGTATAGAAAAAGGCATGGATTCTATTGATGCATTATTAAATACAATGATAAATGATGAAGATATTTATCTCGTAGACAGTGCTACAACTCACATTATTCTTCGGGATAATAAGTATTTTGAACAGTAAATAGAGATAAAGACAAATGGCAATACAAAATCAGGTTCTGCAGACCTGATAGAAACTAATGGAACGAAATTCACTATTGACAATGCTTTGTATTCTACCAAATTCAAAAGAAATATGCTAAGTTTTAAAGATGTACGTCGCAATGATTTTCACATTGAAACAATAAACGAAGGCAAATAAGAGTATTTGTATATCACTTCTACTGTGTCTGACCAGAAGCTAGTAGTAGAAAAACTTTTAGCATTCTCTTCTAAGCTATTTTATGCAACGATAAGAACAATAGAATCAAATGTTGTTATGCACCTGAAGTGCTCTGATCCAAAAGTTTTCGTGACATGGCATGATTGTCTTGGGCATCCAGGTTCAATAATGATGCATCGAATTATTAAAAATTCACATGGATGTCGGTTAAAGAACCAGAAGATTCTATTACCAAGTGATTACTCTTATAATGCGTGTTCACAAGGAAAACTAATAATCAAACCATATCCCTCTAAGGTAATTGTTGCATCTCCATCTTTTCTACAAAGAAATTCAAGGGGATGTTTTTGGTGTGATACACTCATCATGTGGATTATTTTGTTACTTTATGATTCTAGCTGATACTTCAACTAAGTGATCACATGTTTGTTTATTATTCACATAAAATTTTGCATTTGCTAAATTTTTTCTCAGGTAATCAAACTACGAGCACAGTTTTTAGATAATCCGATCACGATAATTCGTCTTGATAATGCTGAAGAATTTACATTTCAGGCATTAATTTAATGATTATTGCATGTCTATCGGCTTTGATATTGAGAACCCTGTTGCACACACTCATGCCCAAAATGGTTTAGCTGAGTCTTCTATTAAAAGACTTGACTTAAATAAAACTACCAGTTCCTTCCTAGGAACATGTTATTTTGCATGCTACGTCTCTAATTCGTATTAAACCAACAACATATAATAAATATTCACCTATAACAATTTGTACTTGGTCAACAACCAAATATCTTTCACCTAAGAGTTCTCAATTGTGCTGTACATGTACCCATTGCAACTCCCCAACGTACTAAAATGAGTCATCAATGTAGACTTGAAATTTATGTTGGTTTTGATTCTCCGTTTACCAGTAGATATCTGGAACCCTTAATAGCATATGTTTTTAAGGCACGTTTTGAGAATTGTCATTTTGATGAAACAATATTCCCACCATTAGTAGGAGATAAGTCGCAGTCAGAAGCTCGATGTGAAATTACTTAGAATACCTCGACGTTATCTCATCTTGATTCTTGTACTAATCAATGTGAACTAAGAGTTCAAAGGATCATTCATTTGCAAAGTATTGCAAATCAGTTATCAAATGTATTTATCAACACAAAGAAGGTAACAATGTTTCATATACCACCTATTAACATTTTAACAAGGATTGAAATCCCTGCAGGACAAACTACTGGAGAACAGCTAGTGAATCTATGACACGTCAGAAAAAGGAACACCGAGTGGGATCAAAGAAACTAGCGGACTAATCACTAAATAGAGACAAATAGGTACAAATTCTGACATCATCACAGCCCACTTGCTTTTATCGCTCCTTGTTCGCGGAGCGGTATACCGAAAAAAATGCGAAGGAAGCCTACCTCTTAATGATTTTTACGATTTTCTTTAGCCCCGGCTATAGCGCATGAATTAGTCTTGCCCTCGTTACCGATAAGAAAGCAAGGTGCGAAGCGCTACCACGACTACCTTCAAAAGGTGTATGTACGAGCTTCAATCTCCCGAGAACATAGTTTTAAAACTATTCAATGTGGGCATAGAAAGTTTTCGGGTACCACAGTGAGACAGTGATCCCTACGCCCTTTTCCGGGATTCCGCGCTTCGATTCAATCTTCGAAGAGGAAGCTTGGCCAAAAGTTAACGACAAAAGAATAAATACAGTCCCGAAGAGCAGAACGGCCGTACATCCCACTGAATCATTAGCCAACTAAAAGGTGGGGTTCAAAGCCCAGAAGGACAAGTCACCACTCAGGGACCTACTCCGGTACAAACTAATCCAGGACCTTCTGCCAGCGCTAACACCATCCGAGCTTGCACTGTCGCATCGACTTGCCCGCACAGCGTCTTTTTTGAGAGAAGAGGTCAAGGGGCTAAGTGACTCTCTAAAGTCGTCTTTTGTATCGCGTCAAGAGAAATTACATAGATAAGAGAATAGCTTGAAGAGTTTCATTGTCGAATTGATCTCGGATTGGATCCCAATAGTAGCTACTGCCCAAAGGTGCTTTATGAAAGCCGGTCCACAGCAGTGAAAGTACGATGGATTCCGTCGATCGAACGAAAACCGCTTCTTGTTTTTTTTCCTTTCTGGACCTGATGGTGCAAAGGATAGACTTTCTCGAAAAAGAAAAATCCAAAGTAAAGAAGTTGATATCCCTATAGTAATCGGCACTTCCGAAGAGACTAAGAAACAAATGAAAGTGCTCCTGAACAGTCTAATCCCACAAAATAAAATAATTGAACTATCAATATTTTCTCGCAAATATGAATCTCCTAAGGAGTTATCCCCTGAAGAGAAATAGGCACCTAAAAATCATGAGATATATAAATACATTATTCGAGTATAGGAAAAATGTTATATATAAATAAAATTATTGTCGACAACATATTTTTGTTTAAAATTTCCCTTGACATTACTAAAAGTAATGAAGAAAATGAACCACAAACCGTCAAAGAATGTTGACGAAGAAATGATTGGCCAAAGTGAAAAAAACAATTCAAGCAGAGTTAAAGTCTCTTACAAAATGAGAAGTATTTGGACTTATAGTCCAAACTCCTGAACGAGCACATCCTGTGGGATATAAGTGGGTATTTGTGCAAAAACACGACGATAAAAATGAAGTTGTGCGATATAAAGCACGACTTGTTGCACAAGAATTCTCACAGAGACATAAAATCGACTATGATGAGACTTATTCTCCTGTAATGGATGCTATTACATTCAGATTCTTAATTAGTATGGTTGTGACAGAATCTCTAAATATGCATCTGATGGATGTGGTGACAGCGTATTTGTATGGATCGCTGGATGCTGAGATATGTATAAAAATCCCTGAAGTATATGAAGTGCCTAACGTATGTAGCTCAAAATCCCAAAATGTTTATTCTTTGAAACTACAAAAATCTTTATATGGATTGAAACAATCTGGACGTATGTGGTGTAAACGTCTTAGTGATTATTTGCTAAAGAAAAAAGATCAGAATGATCCTATTTGTCCATGTATATTTATCAAAAAATTAAATTCTAGATTTGTTATTATTGCAGTTTATGCGATGAACTTAATCTTGTAGGAACTCCAGAAGAGTTGACTAAAATTTGAAAATATTTAAAAAAAGAGTTTGAAATGAAATATCTTGACAAAATGAAGTATTGTCTCGGTCTGTAGATTGAACATTTGACCAAAAAAAATCTAGTACATTAGTCAACTTATACGAAAAAAATTTTGAAGCACTTTTACGTGGATAAGGCATATCCCTTGAGCACTCCTATGGTTGTTCGATCACTTGATGTGAACAAAGATCCTTTTCATCCTTAAGAAAAGTGAGTGGATATTCTTGGTCCCGAAGTATCATATATGAGTGCAATTGATGCACTTATGTACCATGCAAATTGTACAAGACCAGATATTCAATTCTCGGTTAATTTATTGACACGATAAAATTTTGCTCCAACTCGACGACATTTGAATGGAGTTAAACACATATTACGCTATCTTCAAGGAACGATGGATTTGGGCTTATTCTATTCAACTGAATCAGATGTACAAGTAATTGGATATGCAGATGCTAGTTATTTATCTGATCCGGATAAAGGCAGATCACAAAAAGCATATGTGTTCACTTTTGGTGATACTGCAATATAGTGGTGTTCTGTAAAGCAAACTTTGACTGCTACATCCTCTAACCACTCTGAAATTAACACGATCCATGAAACAAGTCATGAATGTATTTGGTTACAATCTATAGTGCTGACACTGAAATTTTACACAACTTAATTGTCATTCAATTAGTCAAGATAAATAAATGTTCGTGATTAATTAAAGTAAAAAAATTAAAATATAGTCAAAGCCTAAACGAATATTGGGTCCTCAAAATTACGTGGGGTCGGTCCATTTAAAAATATGATGGAGGTCGAAATAGACATATTAACCTAATTGGCTAAATGGTCATGGAATTGGACTAGCCCAAAGATACGGGCTTATTCGATTCCTTTCTAGGTTAAATAAATAATATAATACTTTTATTATATTATTTATTTGTTTTATATTGACTTGAGATTCTCTCCATAAATTTGGAAAGATAAATCAATGAAGGAGCATTTTTCAAATTGAAAACGCTCTCTTCTACCCTATAAATAAAGGCTCTCACACATAATAAAAAAGGATCCCTGGAGTGAGAAGAATTCTTTCAAGCTTTCGAGCGTTCTTCAAGCTTCTTCTCAAGCCTTCTCTCAAACTCTTGCGAGGAATCAACAAGCACACAAACAAAGCCGATTCGTCCACAACTACACTCCATTGAGATCAAGCCGCTTTCTCCATAAATTTGGAAAGGTAAATCAATGAAGGAGCATTTTCCGAATTGAAAACGCTCTCTTCTAGCTATAAATAGAGGCTCTCACACACAATAAAGAGGATCCCTGGAGTGAGAAGAATTCTCTTAAGCTTTCAAGCATTCTTCAAGCACCTTCTTAAACCTTCTCTCAAACTTTTGCGAGGAATCAACAAGCACACAAACAAAACCGATTTGTCCGACACTACACTCCATCGAGATCAAGCCGCTCAAGCCCTTGATCAAAGCCACTACTTCAATTTCTTCATTCAAGAAGTCATCAACTGGTTCATTCAACAATAAGGTTCAACAGCCGTTGGATCGCCATCATAGTTGGAGATCGAATCAGAGAAATCGTTCTTTTAATTACAAAGAACATGATAGAGATTATATCCATTTTACATTTAAATCAATAAAATATTATTTTGTGCATCTTTTTCTTGTCTTGATTACAGAACTCGATTTTGTGTGTTACAAATTTGGCACGCCCGATAGGACCTCTCTACCTCACATCTCTTTCTCCAAAAGCAAGCTTTTCACGAATGGCTTCTAAGAAGATTCAAGCTACTCAAATCATCAAGAACGTCGTCATTGCCGCAAGCAACAATAGCACTTCTACGGGTCCTATGACGCAAAGTAAGACTAGGGTGATCGCTACCTCTACAAGTCTCGAAATTGCGTCAGACACTAATCCAATGAAGTTGATGCACGACAAACACTGAAGGGAAAAGGACTCTGAAAAATTTCCATCCGATCCCAAGAATTCGACCTCGACAAACTTGTCACCACGCCAATCTCATTCGATTTCTGATGCAGACTCAAGCACAGGTTTGCAATCAGGATCCTCTCCTTCATCGCCAAAATACTCAGGCTCGTCAAGTTATTCAAAGTCATCGTACTCAGTAGTAGAGCAAGTGATAACCACTGGCACATCAACAATAGAGGAACAACTTGTGACAATGGCTCGTGCCATCAAAAAGCTCACAAAGACGACGAAGGAAAAGGACCTTCAGATTGCATCTCTTATGAACAAGCTCGAGGCTCATAACGTGAGAGAAACTAGTCAAGACAATTCTCATCCACCTGGTTTCACACCACAAGTTGCGCCAACTGTTGATGGCGGGAAGATGAAACAAGCAGTGGAGGCAGATCATGTTTCGTCATTGAAGCAAGGAAATTATGGCGACATCAACTATACATCTGTTGTGCGCCAAGAAGTTAGTCAAAGCATTCAACCAACTTCTATCGCTGCATTGTCTATCCAGCAACTTCATGACATGATAACAAATACAATCAGGGCACAATATGGTGGAGCTCCACAAAGCAATCTCATGTATTTAAAGCCCTACACAAAGCGAGTCGACTAATTCAGGATGACTGCTGGATATCAGCCCCCACAATTTCAACAATTTGATGGGAAGGGAAACCCAAAGCAACATGTTGCCCATTTTGTTGAAATTTACAACAATGCTAGGACGGAAGGAGATCTACTTGTGAAGCAGTTTGTCCGCTCGCTCAAGGGGAATGCGTTTGAATGGTGCACGGACTTGCAACCGGAGTCAATCGACAGTTGGGAGCAAATGGAGCGTGAGTTCCTTAACCGCTTCAACAATACTCCTCGCACAGTGAGTATGATGGAGCTAACTAACACTCGTCAATGGAAGGACGAACTAGTGGTGGACTACATCAACTGATGGCGTTGCTTAAGCTTAGACTGTAAAGATCAACTCTCTGAAGTTTTCGCTGTCGAGATGTGCATGCAAGGTATACATTGGGGTCTACTTTACATTATTCAAGGGATAAAGCCATCCACATTCAAAGAGTTGGCTACGCGTGCCCATGACATGGAAATTAGCATAGCTAATCATGGTGGAAAAAACCCGAGGAGAAGGATGTGAAGAAAGTAGACAAGTCTTTCAAAGGCACCAGCAAAACTTCCATGGTGGTAACCACTGCTCCAGCGAAAATCTCGATAAAGGACAAAAAAAGGAGATAAAAAAGAAATGTGTCCGCAGGAGAAGGATGGACGTCCAAATTTGAAAGAATTGCAAGAAAGAAAATATCCATTCCGTGACTCTGACGTACCAGGCATGTTGGAGGGCTTGCTTGAAACGAAAGTCATTCAACTTCCGGAGTGCAAACATCCCGAGGACATGGGCTGAACGAATGATCCGAGGTATTGTCATTACCATCGAATTGTGAGTCACCCCACCAAAAAAGTGTTTTATTTTGAAGGAACTACTTATTGATCTAGCAATCAAGAACAAGATTCTCCTAGACTTTTGATGAAGCCGTGGAGTCTAATCATACCACTGTTGTCATGGGATCACCAAGTTTTCCAATTTCAGATGCCAAAGAAAAAATGAAGCGGGCATCAACTCTTGACTTGGGGGCAATCTCAAAAGCCATTCAGTTTGGCTCGTTGGACCCTGTGACTATTCAAGTCTGAGACCAAGACATGTCCACTCTTCATGGCATAAAGGAAATCCTGATAAACAATGACGAAGGGTGGATCCTCATGGCGAGGAAGAAGTCACAAAAGTACAACTCCAAAGCTCAAGTAATCCAACCCAAGAAATGGCTAAGGACAAAGAACTATCATCAACACGCAAAAAGAAAGGAGTAAAAAAGCAAGAGTGGTTGAAAGGAGGCGTTGGATCTTCATGAACCACTAGAACCAAATTCTCTTGCTCTAGTCACCCTTCGAGATTTCTTTCCGGTAGGATACTTGGAAGATGATGTAGTTGAAACCGTCTACATGGTCACAGCTTGTGAAGAAATTGAAGAGGATGTACAACATATCGACACAATCAAGGTAGAACTAAAAAAAGAAGAGGCTAAGCTCGTCACGACTTTGAAGGAAATGCCTCCATCTTTTAGCCTTTGCGAAGCGTCACAACTTCCTTGGTCTTCCAGACTCGCATTTGCTCGAATGTTAGAACCTCAACAGTACAAATAGTTCACCAATGAAGTTAACGATACCAAGGTGGACCTTTCCCCTTGCGTTTCTTACCATGCGGCAATCACTTTCACTGATAATGACCTTTAATTAGGTTCAAAGCCTCATAATTGACCATTTTTCGTGTCGAGATACATCAAAGAACAGAAGGTGAGTTGCATTCTTATCAATGGGGGTTCAGCGGCAAACACCATGCCAAACGTTATCTTAAAAAGACTTGGAGTCCCAATCGAAGAGTTAGCCCGCAGTCATCTGCTTATACACGGTTTCAACCAAGGGGTCAACGTGCAATTGGAATGATCCATCTGAACCTCACCATTGATGAACTTACAGCAAGCACATTGTTTCATGTCATCGGTGCAAAGACGTCTTACAATCTGTTGCTTGGGGGCCTTGGGTGCATGGGAATGGAGTAGTTGCATCGATACTTCATCAGTGCTTTAAATTTTACCAAGACGAGATCAAAACTGTTGTAGCAGATGACAAGCCATTCACTGAAGTCGATACCCATTTTGTAGATGCAAAATTTTACGTGGACTTTGATGCAGTTTCTGAGATTATCCCAACTAAAGTCCCTTCCATAGGACAAGAAAAATTGAAGCTAGTGGTGGAAGACGAAATGACACATGTAAAGGAGGTCACAAGTAGTCACAAGGAATCGACAAAGCTTGACTCATCACAAGTGGGCCCTTCATCGCCTCACACTCAAGTTGCAAAAACGATTTTCAAATACGTCCCAAAATCACGACGAAAGGAATGACAATCACCGTGTGAAGAGGTCATTACACCCGGTGGAGTTATAGAAAAAGGTACTCAAGCATTGACATGGGAAACTCTTCAAATATTAAGAGAATACTTGGCAATGCCTTTCCAGCTCTTGGGCCACTTGGCTCTATCAAGTCCGCATCAGAAGGGTTTGTCAAGTCTCTACACGAATCATTTCAGTACGTCGTGCTTCCAAAAAAGAGAACGGGAGGGTTTGACTCAAAGGCCTACAAGTTTTTAGCTAACTCGGGCTATAACTTTGCCAATCCAGCACCACTTGGAGAATTGAGTCCAGAACTCGCTAGTGAGAAAGTTCATGGACTTAGTGAAACACAAAAGAAATTGAGGCAACAAGGACACAAAGTTAATCCCCCAAAGATCGGCCTTGGATTCACACCACCGGAGCCCATTTGTACATCTGCCAAAGGAAAAGGAAAAAAGACAAATGTGCAGCTTATCATGATGGAAGAAGTCAAAGAAGACGATGCTCAACAAAATGCTCCTCGAGTTTCAATGTTTGATCGTATTGGAGCTCCAGTAACACATACTTTAGTCTTTGACAGGCTCGGTCCTACAAAGGAGGCATGAAAAAAGATGATGTTTCAACTTAAAAAATTGGTGTTATCTCATCTTGGTAGTAAAAGTATGTCATCAAAGAAAGGAGACTCTAAGAGAACGTTAAAGAATATCGAGCTTGATTCTTCTAAAGAGGATAAAGACACTCAAAGCTCAGTTCCATCTCGTATGAAATGAGTGACATCTCTTGAAGTCAACATAGAAGGGCCACTCAAGGTCAAAAGACGTAACATTGTACTAATAAAAGAATCCAAGAGTCAAGCAAAAGGAGGATGAAGATGAAGAAAGAGTTGAGCACACCACATATTACCATGTGATGGCTGATGAATAGTCAAGCTCAGAATCTGAAGATGACGATCTCTCAGAAGCTCCTCCTGAACTTGAAGACGGGGAGGCAACGGATAGTTGATGACCTTAAAGAACTTAACCTTGGAACTCTTGACGAGCATTGACCAATCTTTGTGAGTGCACTCTTAACCCCTGAAGAGGAAAGAGCATACTTTGAGCTATTATCCGAGTACAAAGATGTCTTTACCTAGACATACAAAGAAATGCCTTGGTTAGGCCCAAGAGTGGCCGTTCATCACCTAGGGATTAGAAATGGTGCTCGTCCCACAAAACAAGCCTTCCTATATATCCGACCTGAGCGAATTTCGATGATTAAAGATGAATTCAACAAACTTATTGAAGCAGGATTTATCTGCGAGGTAAAGTACCCAAGATGGATTTCAAGCATGGTCCCTGTAATAAAGAAAAATAGAAAAATTCGAATATGTGTTGATTTTCGAAATCTGAACAATGGATGTCCTAAAGACGATTTCCCTTTGCCCATCATGGAGATAATGATAGACGCAACTACCGGCCATGGGGCGCTGTCTTTCATGGATAGATGTTCGGGATACAATCAAATTCGAATGGCGCCTGAAGACGAAGAGTGCACTGCTTTTCGCACTACGAAGGGGATTTCTGCTACAAAGTACTACCTTTCGATCTCAAGAATGCTGGTGCCACTTACCAACATGCCATGCAAAGAATTTTTTATGACATGCTCCACAAGATTGTTGAATGCTATGTTGACGACTTAGTTGTAAAGACCAAACAAAGGGAAAATCATCTACAGGACCTTCGAACTGTCTTCGACCAATTAAGGAAGCATGATTTGAAAATAACAAGGTCATCTAAATATTCTTGCGACGAAGACTTTCACTTAGTGCAACGATGCGGAGAGGAGCTCATACAAAAGTCACCAAGAAAATAATATTACTTCAAGTTTCATTTTGATGCTAGCAAGCAAGCATAACACATGAGCCTTGAAGCGGGGGCAATTTGTAAACACTGAAATTTTACACGACTTAATTGTTGTTTAATTAATTAAGATAAATAAATATTCTTGATTAATTAAAGTCAAAAAATTATTAAAATATAGTCAAAGCCTAAACGAATATTGGATGCTCAAAATTATGTGTGCTTGGTTCATTTAAAAATATGATGGGGTCAAAATAGACAAATTAGCCTAATTGGCTAAATAGTCATGGAATTAGGCTAGCCTAAAGATATGGGCCCATTGCAATTCTTTCTAGGTCAAATAAATAAATATTGTATTATTTATTTATTTTATATTGACGTGAGATTTTCCCCATAAATTTGGAAAGGTAAATCAATGAAGGAACATTTTTCAAATTGAAAACGCTCTCTCTAGCTTATAAATAAAGGCTCTCACACACAATAAAGAGGGTACCTGTAGTTAGAAGAATTCTCTCAAGCTTTCGAGCGTTCTTCAAATCTCTCTCAAGCATTCTCTCAAACTATTGTGAGGAATCAATAAGCACACAAATAAAGCCGATTCTTCTGCAACTACACTCTATCGAGATCAAGCCGCTCAAGCCCTCGATCAAAATCACTACTTCAATTTTTTCATCCAAGAAGTCATCAACCGGTTCATTCAACAACAAGTTTCAATAGCCGTTGGATCGCTGTCATAGTCAGAGATCGAATCAAAGGAATCATTCTTTCAATTACGAAGAACATAATAGAGATTGTATCCACTTTACATTTAAATCAATAAAATATTATTTTGTGCATTTTTTTCTTGTTTTTATTACAGGACTCGATTTTGTGTGTTACAAATGGTTCAATACATTTGGAAAAAAATATGGATTATCTTCAATCAAAGAAAGCCCAACAATATTGTATGAAAATAATGTTGCATGTATCACACAGATCAAAGGTGGATATATTAAAGGAGATAGAACCAAGTACATATTGCCAAAAAAATTCTACACACATGAACTCCAGCAAAGCGATGATATTGATGTTCAACAGATACGTTCTAGTGAGAATATGGTAGATTTATTCACAAAGGCATGCCAACTGCAACATTCAAGAAACTAGTCAACAATATTGGGATTTGTCGACTCAATGATCTATCATCCGGTGTTGAGGGAGAGTCAATTACTTGAAGTTGATAAATAGATTTTACTCTTTTTTCTTCGTCTAAAGTTTTGTCTCATTCGGTTTTCCTTAGTAAGGTTTTAATGAGGTAATCTGAAGACTTTTAATGAGACACTAGAATGTTGTACTCTTTTTCTTTAGCCAAAGATTTTTTCCACTGAGTTTCCTTGGTAAGATTTTAATGAGGTATATTCTATGTGTGATTATCCAAGGGGGAGTGTTATAAATGATGGCTAATCACTTTCTTACAACTTGGAAGACAGTGTGATAAGTGAATAGTAAATTATGGATAGCATAGTTAAAATCATAAATTCACGAGTATGATATTTGTCTATGTAATGTAAGTTCTTCAAGTAGAAATGATGACTATGGATGACAGATAAGAAAAAACACTGAATAAAATTACATAGGTCTTGAATATTAATTTTGTTCTTGATAGTTCCCGAAGTAACTATCTTTTTATATCTTGTGTGTTCAATACTTATTTTATATTCGCTAAACTCATTTAATAACTACACTAGTTTATAACACTTCTATAATTTTATTCCAAAAATTATGATTATATTTTTTTTTTTGATTCTTCTCATCAAAAAAATTAAATTAAAAAATTGTTCTTAATCTGTTAAAAAATATATTAAACCAAACCAAAAAAAAATTTATGAAAGACTGTCGAATTCGCAATTACTTTTAAAGCACTAGTATTTGTTGATTAGAGTGAGTTTCGTATTTAAGAGCATGTGCAACAAGTTAGGTAATTTAAATTAGCTAATCTCCACAAATTTACCTAGCCATTTTTTCTTTGAAAATTTCAATAATATTATCTATGTTACCCATCAATAATATTTACATACATTTTTTTCATTTTTATTTATTTTGAAGCATGTGATGAGTGTTTCCCTTTCCATTTTTCACAGCAGCATCGTTTTTGCCCTTATTTTTACGAGAGAAGCAGCTCGGATAGAAAGAAATCAGAAGGTCTTTCCTTTTTAGAAACCCCAACGCTCAACACAGGTGCAATTTCTTTCCCTTCCTTTCCTCTCCTTTCCTTTCGTTTACAAAAGCAATAGATTCATACTAAAAAAACACAATATGTTCACACTCTAAAAAGAGAAAAATTGAAGAAATAAGAGAAGTGCTATGGTCGCAGATTTGGACCATTGAACTTTATATATGACATATAGCACTGAACTTTATATTTTACCAAATGATATTGGACCATTGACCACCATCCACATGTCCGAGACTCTCTTCTAGATGCCCGACCGAATGGGGGTAACATGTATCACACATGAATCGAAAGGGGAGTAGGACGGGGCAGGTCGTTCTTATGCAATTCTCAGAGCTTAAAACCCGGTATATACTTCATATGTGTGGTACGAGAAGTTATATGTATCTAAATAGTTATTTCAAGTAAATTCCTAAATACTTTATAATTACCTGGGTTTTGGGAAACGCTATAATACACATCTTTAATTATCAGTGTGTATGATGTGCACCTATTGTATCATTTTTAAATTCTTTCCATTTTGTATAAAAAGAATTCACATTTGCTCTCTTTTTATCTATCGTTGTCACTATATCTATCGTTGGTGAAGCTGCTATGTTACCGACAGAAGTAAAGCCCCTTAAGGAAAGTTGATGATCACACTCTGTGTAGTCGATGATCGCGCACAACCTCACGTGTGTAACATTTCTCTCTCCATAACTTCTTATTCTTGTCTTTGCTTTTTATAGTTGTGTAACCTTTTATCTTATTCTGACCCTTGACCATTCAAAAGGCTATGACATGCTTGAATCGCCATGCTACTCGAGAACCACGCTTCAAAACCAGCGAGGAAAATGCTAGGGAATGGAGGAAACAAGTAGTCAACTCTAAAGATGAGGCCTAAGCCAATCTAAAGAAAGTTCTGGATGCCGCTACAAGGGCAAATGACTTAGAGTCAAAACAAGTCAAAGAGGAAAAGAAGTTCACCAAAGAGATGAAGAAGGTCGCTCGAGAAAAAGTCGATCTAAGGCTCAATCAACAAATTTATGGAAGACTGCAAGAATGCTCGTCAAGAAAGCATTAATGCATCCATTGATGATTTGATGAAGAATCAGATCCCCAAACACTCTGCTTGGAACCACTTCTGATACATTTTCTATTTTGTTGTTGACACCCTACTCCCTTTCATTCCTTTTCCTAAATGATACTTTGGCTTGACTATATGCTTGTGAATGGTAGCTGCGGAGTCTGGAATTCGATCTAGACTTCTCGGGTTGATGAATTGAATCCTCTCGAATAGCCTGCAAAACACTCAACACTAAATTAGTGCCGACCGGGGGTTGGATTTCCGGTGGGCACTCCGACGATCAAGTTAGCCTTCTAGAAAGAATGAGAGCAACTTGAAAGTAAGTTCTTAGCACGAGTGTGCATGTACCTGTAGTAGGAGTGCCGCTGGAGTATTTATAGAGTAGAGATCCACTTAGCGGTGTCTTCGGCGGAAGAAGCGGGTCGTGGTCCGGAAATCATGGAGGCGTCGCCACGTGCCCCACATCCGTGCGGATCGGAGGGAGCACGTTTACACTCCCTTCCCCACGTTGGTCCGAATTACGAGGAGCACGTACCCACGTTGTGGTACCGTGCATGCGTTTACCGAATAGAAGAGCCGAAGACGCAGTTCGAGCCGAACACGAGAGAAGAAGGGCGTGTACCAACATCGTCCGTCCGGTCCGGATACCGAAGACAGACAGTCTTATCACTGGGCCGAACCCAGCTACCGTTGGGCATCAAGCATGACAATGGGCCGAAGATAACACTGTCGGAGAGATGACGGGCCGAGGGCCCATCGTCTTATGGCCAATGGTTGTGTGTATCTCGGCCTACTATAGTAGCCATTGAGGCTTAACCCTATTGATGATCTAATTCTTTATGTCGGCCACTTGGGCGTCTTATCTTGTTCTTTAGACGGTTTAGAGATCTTGCCTTTCATTCAGGTTTTTTTTTTTACTTTGGCCTAGATGCTTTGCATGAATTTGTTGGTAGCGCTTATCTATTGCCTTAGATGTGTTTTTGTTTTTGAGGCTATCGATTGCCATAGATATGTTTTTGTCTGGCCTCAAAGCCTTATATGGTTCACAAATCCTTGACTGTAATATGAGAAAATTGAACTTTTATGATAACCGATGAAGCGCCGATCAAATTAAAGTACTACTATTTGTTCATGTGTTTTTTAATTATTGCATTTGATCGGGGCTTCATCGGTTCAACTAACAATTCATTATATCTACAACGATACATCCTTCATATTTTTGTACATCCATTTGCCTGTAATATAATCTATATTAGATTTACAGTATCCACTTGGCAGTCTATGTGAGTAAAAAAGATAGAAATTTATTGTTAGAAATAATCTGCACAATTAGAGAGAAGTCATTTGATTACGAAAGCTAATACACTAGAGGCTCGTTTGATTCGCAGATTAAAATTGGCGAGACTAATAGTCGTATGATTATTTGTTTTGGTATAGTTTTAATACTAGTAAAGCCTAATCCCATGTTTGATTTTGACTATATTATTTTCAGAATATCCAACTTAGATGTCTAAGGTTTTGAACAAAGATATTTTGCTAGAATTGTGTGGTAGTTGGAGGCGACGGTGGCGGTGTTGGTGGAGGGAGGTGGCGGCAACGGTAGAGGCAGCGTAGTGGTTGTCAAAGGCAGTGGAACAATGATTGGTATAGAAAAGATTAAATGAGTCTCACCTTTCGTCCTAGGATAAAATAATACCACACATATATGTATTATAATAATCATTGAATTATTTGTCCTGCTTTAGTTTTTGGGAACCAAATACGAACTTGCGCGAGATTAGGGATGAACAGTCAAATTCGCATGCCCAATCTGCAAATCAAACAAGGGGTCAGTGTTAGGTATACAACAGTCAAGACGACATTAGCATGATAAGTGTTTTTCTATTTGCATTTATTTGGTCAGAAACAAGATACAAAATGTTTAAATAAAAAATAATTAAAAAAATTAGGCCGAACGACTTGTTTCGGTCACTGCCTTTCAAACCAAAGCCAAAAAGATAGAATTACTGATTTGAAATCGGGAATCCCCCCCGCCCCCCCTCCTCCTCTCTCTAGAGTCTTGTATGTAAATTGCTACCCCCAACCCAGCGGACAAAACTGATGCCCCTCCTCAACAAATACCCAACCCTTTTTATTTAATTACCAAAATGCCACTCTCCCTTTCCTCCCTCACCAAATTATAAAAAATGCCATTCCCCCTGTACATGTAAATTACAAAACTGCCACTCTTATTCTTTTAACAATTTCACATTGATTTTAATAAAAAATAAAATTTAAATAATGAGGGGTTTTTTTAGAAATAAACTAATTGAATTCTTTATTTTCACACTAATTCTTTATTTTTTTAAAAACTCACATAAAATTAGAGGTCGTAGTTAGTCTTAAAATTTATCAATTAGCCTAAGGTTAAAATATTAAATTTTTTTAACCAATAAATTTTTATCTTCACATTAATTCTTTATTTTTTTGTGAGAACTCATAAAATTGGATGCCGCATTTATCCTTAAAATTTATTCATTAAGGTATAGTTAAATTTTCATTTTATTTTAATCAATTCACAATTTATTGTGTATTTTTCGTGATGTACACAGTTTATTGTGTATTTTTTGTGATGTACATAGTTTATTGTGTTTTGTGATTCTTAAACTAGATATTTATTAGACTTTTGTGTTCTAATTTACTTAAATATTTTGTAGGTGTCAAATAAGTTCATTAAATAAAAAAATTTACAGAGATGATAATAAATAATAAACGTGAAGTAATTTAAATGTTCATCCAATAATGCGAGACGCGGAAGATGGGAAACCATTGAAAACATGCTCAGATCTTTAGAGTTTTACATGTAAATTTTTATACCATAAGATGTGGTTTACCCCACTGGTGTACTTCGTGTATTAAGTCGTGACATACTAATTATTTGATGTGTAAATTATTTTTATTTGAGATTTCAAAAAAATAATCTTTATTTATTTTTCCAGAAAAAATAACTCTTCTTTAATCAGAAAAAATTTACAGAGATGATAATAAATAATAAATATTAAACAAGTTAATCAAATTGTGATGCAATTTAATCAATTATTTTTCTCGATTTTTTAGCCAGTTTGGTTTTATCGATTTTTTCTCACTCCTAATAGTAATTATATGATGACAATAAGTGTAAATTAATTGGACTGAATAAATTTTTTTTTTAAAATAGTGGGGCTATTATTTGATTTTTTTACTTTTTATTAATTTTTTTATGTTTTTTCATTTCCTCGATAGAAGGAATTGAAAAGGTATTAAAAATAGACCAAAATTAAAAAAAATAGACCAAAATTATAAAGAATGGACCAAAATTAATTGTTATTTTTTTTTTCATTTTTTAACATCTGTTTTTTCTTTATAACTCACAGAATATCATGGCTTACTACAACCATTCATATTTAGATAGTTGGGTAAATGAGAGTAATTTTTCAAGTGGGGAGAGCGTCTCCCACAACTGTCGCGACTACACGTTCAAATTTACCACTTACCAGGTTAGTTATTAATATGGAGAGAAACATAAAAGCCATCATAATAAAAAACATATTAGTTAACGTACTTATACAATTTTATTTTATTTTTTTGGTAGATTTTTGAAAGTAGAGATGATATATTAGAGTGGTCGCGGAGGGTTGGTCGATAAAATGGTATTGTGGTTGTTATAAAAAATTTGACTTTTTTAAAAGGCAACAAGCTCTCGAAGTGTATTCTTGGTTGTAAAAGAGAAGGAACATACAAATTGTCGAAACCTGCCAGCAGAATACTGGGACCAAAAATGCAGTTGTCCATTTGAGCTACAAGGTATACCAATAGCTCGAAACGGAGTCATGTGGGGTTTAAGGGTTTCGAGTGGTTTCCATAACCATGAAGCGGCAAAATATCTTGATGGCAATTGTATTAAGAGTTAAAGTGTTGATTAATTTATGAAAATACTAATTGAAAAAAGAAAGTATGTAACATTTGTTTAACTTGTCTATTTTGTTAATATATAACTTTTAAGTACTAATTATTACAATAGAATATAAAAAATATAACACATCACGTAATATATTTAAATATTCACATAATTACGGAATACTTAAAAATTTTAAAATAATAATATTTTTTTAATAACTGAATTGATCTTTAAATATTATTTTTAATCAAAGATGAATTTTTTATATTTCTTCAAATTAAAAACTTGCACAACACATATTTATTTTAGTACCACACAAACACTTAAAATAAAAATAAGTAAATAAATAAAATCTGATGGACAGGGCTTTATAAAATTGACCGTGGGCCAGTGGCAGTTCTCGTCTTGTATATTTGAGAACTCGAGGACCAATGTTTTCTCGTTTGCTTCCGTAGCTTCTCTCTCTCTCTCTCTCTCTTCCCACCCAAATTAAAAGTTTAAAACCAAGAAACCGATCAACCATTTCTTGAATAGCCATTCTGATTTTTTCCGAACCCTTTTCTCTCGACTGGAGCCCTTTTCTCTCGCATTTACACTCACCAGAAACTCTACCGCTTTTACACTCACCATAACCCCATTTTTCTCTCGCATTTCCATTCAATCTTTGTATCACCTCAAAATCAGCAACGTCAAATGGGTGCTTCTCATAGTCGCGAAGATCTGGACATCTCAGATTCCGAAGAAGAAAGTGGAGACGAACGAAAGCAAGAGGAAGAAGAAGAACAGACCTACGAAGATGTCCAAGAAGGTGATGAAGAACAGAGATCTTTTGGGCGCAGAAGGCCCAAAACGCTCTCTTGAGGAGGTCGAAGCCAAGTCAAGGCTCTCTTGACGAGGTGATGAAGAACAGAGAAAAGGGTTCTAAGATATATGTTTGTTACATTTTGATAACACTGCTCTGGTTCTTGAATTTGGGGATGGGTACTTCGGAGTTCTCCGCTGCATCTCTCTTAATTGTAGGTCAAATTTGTTGTTATGTGTTCTTTATTTTTTTGGCTCTGCAACCGTAATTACAAAAAAGTATTCGTATCTGGTAACATCCTTGTTCCTTGGTACTGATATTTCCAGTTTAATCTTCTGGGGTTTATTTCAAATGATGGTTTTATAAATCACTACAGAACTCAGCAAAACCCCTTTTTTTACTACTACATGTGAAAACATTCCTTTTCAACGGTCAATGTGAACTTTTTAAACTTAAAAAGGGGGTTCTTGGGAGCAGTGAGACACAGTTGTTCATTCTCGTTTATGTTTTATATGAATTTTACAACATTGAAGTCGTCTACCCTCAATTCTAGAATCGCAATGTCATTGCAAATTGTTGGACAACAAAGAGGTTATAAACTGTGAGATTAGCAGTCTTGACCTATTTGTTGCGCTCCACTAGATATTTCATTTCAGTTTGATAGTTTACTCGTCCTTAGATATTTGCTTCGTTTACTCTACATGTTAAAGTTCATCTAGTGTTGTCTATGTTGATGTTCACCAGTGATTGAAGCCAAGGATGGAATCATTTTTGTCCCCTCTGCATTTGCTGCTCACCAGCAAGGTAAAAATCAATCTTCTCTCCGAATACGTGTCAGACACTCGAATGAGAAGTGTCCTATTTTTTCTTGACGTGTTTCATTTGTACAATATGGGACACTCTAAACATGCTCTGTAGGCACTACGGCACTCTCGATACACTCTACAGACAATCGCAGGATAAGTCGGGTGTTAAATGAAATAGTAGTCTATAATTAAAGCCTAGAAAAGTCATTCTTTTTTTTATTGAGATGATGTTTGTTCAATACAAAGACAGATGTAAGTGATGAAATGCCTTTTGTAGTAACACTGTTGTAAATGATGAATGATACTTATAATCTAAGGATATATTGGTGCTAT
Source organism: Arctostaphylos glauca (assembly GCA_019985065.2). Classification (NCBI taxonomy): domain Eukaryota; kingdom Viridiplantae; phylum Streptophyta; class Magnoliopsida; order Ericales; family Ericaceae; genus Arctostaphylos; species Arctostaphylos glauca. The sequence continues at coordinate 26,496,735 of JAHSPW020000005.1, read as the reverse complement.
GACTAACACTGAATTTTTTATGTTGGCATTTGAATTTATACAATAAACAAATTAATCGTTTTGTAGAACATGTCCCAAACGTCTCATGTCATCCAAATTTTTAGAATTTGTTTCGAAGTATCCATGTTTTGTACGTGTCATCTCGTGTGTCCACATTCGTGCGACATAGGTTGTAGAGAATTGCACAATTGACATGAATTTTAGTTCAAGATATGATTCAAATCTCCTCTGTTTGAAACTGATATCACTTTGTGTGACTGATTTTAAATCTTACAACCCCATTATGTACATGTCACCATCAGTTTTTGAACCATGATCGTAATTACCTTTTGTGCCAGCAGTGAATCAAATTCAGTCGGGTCTAAAAGGTTGGTCATAAGTTGTAAGAGTATATCTATGCACTTGCATGTTATAGATCTTTCATAAACATGAAGGATACTTGTATGCACATGAAAACATGTTCTAGTTGATTATCATGTAGTAAATTTGTCTATCTTCAGTGTTCACTCTTCTTTACCATTCAATGCTAAGTTGTTATTTTTCCTTCCAATGCATGCATGTCCCCTGCCGTTTGGTCCTCTCATTGTGTTCTTCAAAGCATTGACACCAGCATGTTTATCTTTCACCCGCCATTATGTATTCATCTTTCACCCACCATTTATGTATTAAAATTGCTATAATAATTGTAAAGTTGATTTCATCATCGTTTCTCAGCAAGTTATTTTTGTATGAATGTTCCCACCTGATTTTTCTTTCACAATAGTTGCACTTCAAGTGCATTCTACCATTCTTGCTACAATAGTTCATTGGCCGTCTTTACTTCCCGTCATGTTCTTCTCTTTTAGTTTATTTCTTTTTCTTGCCAACCATTCTGAGGGAAAAAAAAGAAGGCAACCTAATTTGAAGTCCTTGCTTCTAGACAACGCTGACAATCTTAATCCAAATACTCACCTTGAAGGGTCAAAGTACCCCAGCACCATGCTGTTTCATCTCTCTTAGTTGATGGCTCAAAAAGAATTTATTTTTCATGTAGAGACGTATTGGTTACAGAGACATCCTTCTTTCTTTGGAATTTCACGGTTTAGGTCTCCAAACAATGAAAATAGGTATAAGAAAAGCGTAAGAATAAACATTAAGGCCTTTTAACATTTGCAGGAACCTTATTCGAGGGGAAAAATGACAGAGCAAAAGAAAAGGCAGAATTTGGAAAAGTTCCATTTGGCTGATCCATATTGCTTGATTGATTATACCTGCGGTTCTTGTTGCTCATTAATTGACACCATATAGGAATCAGTTGTGCTTCGATTGCGTAATGTGCATTGTAATGGCACCATTCTGTTAACAAATATCATTATATACAAACATGTATTATTTTATATCTGAAATCTTTTTCTAGTATACCAGTAACATTTCTCTAGTTTGAGATGGTTCATTTTTCATGCTGAGTCAATAATTCTGTTTGGTCATCAAGAGTAATGTTTCAGCAGATTATGGGGAAAATCTGGTTAAGAGTTGAATGCTTCTGAAATCGATGCACACCCTTCTTAAAGTTATTGGGCTTTACATTTGTTGTTTTACCAGCTGTATAGGATAGAGACCACAAATTCTTAACAAAAGCTGTTGAAGAGGCATATAAGGGCATAGAATGTGGAGATCGAGGCCCATTTGGTGCAGTTGTTTGTAAAGACGAAGTACTTGTGAGTTGTCACAACTGTGAAAGTAGCAAACTTATTTGTTATTTATTTATCTCTTAAGGGTATTTTCATCTTTTTATCTTATTAGGGTTACTAGGATTAGTCTATTTAATTAGATTGTCTTGCACAATAAACTCATTCAATAGAATAGCAATACTATTTTTTCCTTCTATCATGGTATCAGGGCTTAGGATTAGGGTTTAGGACTAGGGTTTGGCATATGCTGTACCTTCCCTATTGCATCAATGTTCTTCCTCCTCCCTTGAATGATCAGTAACCCTCTGGATTTGTTCACGCACTACCTCTCCTCTGGATCTGTTCACGCACTACCTCTCCTCTCTGGACTTGACCTTCTCCAACCAACACCGCTTGTCGTTGGCTGTTTTCGGCACTCGCCGGCCATTTCCGATGCTCGTTGGCCAGTTTCCGACACTGGTGGTTTACAATCTAGCATACCTGTCTGGGAAATCTGCAGCTTTACAACCTAGCATACCTATTTCCTCCAACAAATCAAGAATATACTTCCGTATAGAGATGAAAATGCCTTTGCAAATCTCATCATTTCCATCCCAAGAAAGTATTTCATTGATCCTTGATCTCAAATTCTTGATCCAGTTGAGCTTTATGTTCAGAAATCCCATCCACGTCATTGACTGTCATTGTCATATCAACATAAACAATAAGGATAACAATCTTGCAAACACTTCTTTGATAAACATAGTATGATCAACATGACTCTGTCGGTATTCAAATCTCAACATAGCTTTCGAAAATCTGTCAAACCAAGCTCTTGATAATTGCTTTAATCCATACAAGGCCTTCTTAATCTGGACACCTTTACTTCACTTGTAGTCGAGGGAAAACCCGGCAGCATCGTCATAGAGACTTTTTTTTCTAAATCACCATAGAGGAAAGCATTTTTGACGCCAAACTGTTGAAGGGGCCATTTCAGATTTGCAGCACAATAGAGTAGAGCCCGTGCATAATTCATCTTTGCTACCGGAGCAAATGTCTCTTTGTAGTCAATCCCATAGGTTTGAGCAAAACTCTTAGCAACCAATCTTGCCTTGTATCCTTGTTTGGTCAAGTGTCCCATTGGCATTCTGTTTAACAGTGAACCAGTGTTCTAAAAATCGGATTAATCGGTCGACTAATCGGCGATTAATCGGTAATTGGTTGGTCACCTAGGCGACTACACCCAAATCGCTGAGGGAAATCGGCTGGTCATCTAGTCGGAGTCTAATCGGAGACTAATCGGCTAATCGCCGACTAATCGGAGACTAATCGGCTAATCGCCAACTAATCGGACCGTCGATTAGTCGGCCAATGGGAAAATGAAAATCAGGCAATTAAAATGACGTAGTATAGATTAAGTATTACTAGGGTTATAAGAACTGTTACGGAACTTATAGAGCTACAGTTCTCTCGATGTCGTCTCTCTCTCTCGCTCGCCTCTCATACTCTCATTACACTTTACTGTTTATATATATATATATATATATATATATAATATATATATATACATATATGTATTGTAGAATATCAGTATTATATTATAGCTTATATCAGTACAATGGTGTATAATAGCTGTATAATGGTGTATTATATCAAAACAATTTTGAACTTTATAGAAATATTTATTACAAAAAGGAAAAAACCTGACTAATCCTCCTAGGTCGATTAATCCCCGATTACTAGGCCTAGGCGCTAGAAGGTCCTCCACCGCCCGACTAGCGCCTAACGATTTTTAGAACATTGCAGTGAACACTCATTTACAGCCAATTGATTTCTTTCCTCCTGAAAGACATATTAGTTTCTAAGTACCATTCTTTTTTGAAGCTGTAATCTCTCGGTGCGATACCGATGAATGTATTATGTCGAGAGGTATGAGATTTATTATTCTTGAAGTTAAACTATACACTTCACTTGATGATATTATGATCATGCTTTAACATTAAAACAATTTGAATTGTAGGTATCTTATGACACTTAAGTCATACGTGCGTAATCGAGCCCGCCCAGAGGGCTCAATTGCAGAAGGGTATTTCATTGAAGAATGCATGACATTCTGTTCTAGGTACTTGGGTGATGTTGAATCCAAGTTAAATCGACCTATAAGGAATGATGATGGAGGTGATGCGGGTCAAGTGGGAGGTCGTCCTTTAGGGAAAAAGGACAACTTTGCTCTTAATCCCATACAAAAGACACAGGCTCATCGTTACATCATATTTAACACTGATTCAATCATTCCATATCGAGAGTAAGATATGTAATTCTTTTTTCCACAATTATCTAGTTTATTATTTTTCAAAACGTATATTGTACTACTAAATTGTATGAATAATGTAGGAAGCACCGTGCGTTCATTAAACAAGGCAATCGGCGGATTAGAGATCGTGAACTTGAACGTGTTCACCATGAAACATTTGCCATTTGGTTCCGAAACCACGTAAGTCGTAGATTCCGCACTAGAATAGATTTCATGGTCAAGGAGATTATTGAATATTAAGTCTATATAAGTTTGAACTTGTACATGCATAAGTTACAACTTGCGGGGTCCGAGCATGTTTCAGATGAGATTGCAAATCTAGCATTGGGTCCTCGTGACACAGCAACTAGATTTAGTGGCTATATCATCAATGGGGTTAGATATCACACCAAAGAGTGTGAGTTAAGAAGGAAGACACAAAATAGTGGAGTTGTGTTGAAGGCAAAAACTAATAGTTATTCAAGTGCTAGAGATCTGAATCCTCAAGAAGGAGATGTCACATACTACGGAAAGATCATTGATATGGTGGAATTGTATTATACATATAACCATAGATATGTATTATTCAACTGCGAGTGGATTGATAACAATCGTGGACTAGTACCGAAAGATGAATTTGGCTTTACGCTTGTCAATTTCGAACGTTTGTTGTATACTTCAGAACACGCCTTCAATGAACCATTTATATTGGTATCTCAAGCACAACAAGTCTTTTATGTGCAAGATCCGACAAAAGAAGGCTAGAGCATTGCAATAAAAATGAAACCTAGAGACTTGTATGAAATGTGTCAACCAATGGTGTTTGGGGACGGTCTCGTAGCGGACATTGAAGTCGATGGTGTTTATCAACAAGAAGTAGATGATATAATCGACGTGGGAGATGAGGACAATATGTGGATTAGAGATGATGTGCCTGGCCTAACACTAGATGATAATATTGATGCATTTTAATTCAAAGAGTATTAGGTTAGAACTATGTTATCAATTTTAGTTAATATTTTTATGTATCCATGTACTTTTTTTTTCAATGATCTTATCTCACATGTTGTACTTTATCTTTTACTTTGTTGTACATGTTCCATTATGATATAGAAATAAATGTCTCAAAGATATTTTGGTACACTAGACAGCATTATTGAGAAAGGGAAGATACCTGAGCCACCATCCACATGGTTTCCTCTTAGTAGTGTTCCTAGTTCGTTCTCCCATGGCGAGACTAGATCATATTTGGAGGGTGCATCTTCAGAAGCTGGTAATGCATTTATTCATGTGCTTTTTTAATTGTAATGTATTCCACATTTGTTCATGTATATTCCATGCTTACTTACAGGTAGCACTTCAACGCAAAGGCGGGGGAGAGGTCCTTCATTGATGCATGAATCATGGTCCAAGAATGGAGGCAAAATAATTATCGAGAGAAATGACAAGGGACAACCTGTAATGCCCGAAATATCACCCCTTACCACCCATATAGGGGTCTTGGCGAGAGATGGTTCTCTTCTACCTTTGCACTACACCGATTGGCGATATGTTCCTTTGCACTACAAGAAGAGAGTATGGGATGAAATCAAGGTACATATTGAATGTTCATATTGATGTCATATTTGTACAAACCAAATATTAAATCACAAGTTGAAATAGCTTTTCTGGTTGTAGGTTCATACGAGTGCAGATGACTCCATGGAGAAATGGTTCATGCAGTCTGTTTCAAAGAAGTGGGCAGGATGGAAATATGAAGCCAAAAGGCAAGGATACACACCATATCTTAATGATGTAGATAGGCTGGCAAACAAGCCTAGAAGAGTTACAGAGCAGCAGTGGCGATGTTTGGTATACCATTGGGGTGATCGAGATGTACAGGTATAGAAATAATATGTACTTTATGTCATAGCATTTGTCAAATAAATTTTCTTGAGTTTGTCAAACAAATTTGGAATTTGTAAATTTATAGGTGAAGAGTTTAAAGAACAAACCAAAAATTACTGCACACTTCTGAGAGGACACCACATTATTTGGTTGAGCAGAAGGTTTAAAGGATAAGTCTATTTTTTTTCCTTTGGTTCTATTCTACAATTCTTGTTTGAGAAGTGATGTTCACTTTCTATGTTCTTCAATGGCAATGATAGGAGAGGAACCAAAATAAGAATCCCACGCGTATTGACATGTTTGTCAAAAATCATACGAAGAAAAATGGTGTATCGGTTAATGAAGAAACTGGCCAAATTTTGGTAATTTTAAATGTTTGGTGTATCTTTGTTTTCGCTATCATCATTATTTTTCGATATCTTAGTCTTGACAATTAGCATATTTTGTAGGATAAATTAAAGGAGATGCAATCATCTGAAGATAGGTCTAATTCACCTTTTATCACGGAGGATGAAATCTTCACCCAAGTTATAAGACCTGAGCGGCAGGGTCGTCTTCGGGGATATGGTCTGGGAGTAACTAAGAGCCAGTTGGTTGGTGCCAACAAGCAAAATCAGGGACTATACCAACCCTCAGCCCAAGAGTACCAGGAGATGAAATCAAAGGTTGACAAGATTGAGAGGGCTTTTCGTGCTATGGCCTACACATTTGAGGATACAGACGACGGAATGGATGAGTCATTGCCTAACGATAATGTACTGTACTTGTGTTTAAACTTAGTAATCATATGTATTTTTGTATTAAAGTGTTTGTTCCTTGTTTATAATAGCCTCCAGATGCCTCTAGTGCGCATCGGCAAGTGACATCTAATCTTGACCGAGACAATCGAGAGGAGATGGCTCAGCAAGCCCAACCATTGGAAGAAAATGCTTAGAATGAGGTAAATGCTTAGCAAAAACTATGAAAATCTTAAGTGGATGAGTTCGTTTGGGTTTTGGAAACTTTTGGTGCACTTTCATATCATATTATCATATTGCAATGGGGTGATTTTCAGATAAGTACTAGTACATAAGCGTGGTTAATTCCTGTACTTTTTTATTGGGTTTGCAATTTCTAGAGGCAAGATTGGTGAATTTGGTATTTGCCAAGACAATTCTGTTTAGTTTTCTGTTTGATCATTCTCTGGTTTCCTAAAAACTTGTCTGGTTCATGAATTTGAAACCTCATTTTTTAGAGGAGTGCTATAATTCAAGGATTGGAACCAAGAAACTCTCTCTGATTTTGAATTTCTGAGAATATTTCTTGGTTCTAATTATGGAAATATTCTTACTTAGTGTATCAGAATTCATGCTGAGGATACAGGGAGTTGAGTTCTCTTTTATTCCAGTTCATAATTGGTTTTGGAGCTAATTAATGACTTAGAAATCATGAAGGGTTACAAGAGTTTCGTGTTCACCCCACTCAGTAAGTTGGAAGACTATAAAATGCTCAAGTATTCTTAAGTGGTTATGGGGCTGATGGCTACGGATGGTTAATTCAAGTTGGGGTAGGTTTTTAGGAAGGGGATGGGTTCAGGTGCTAGTTAAGTTTGAGGCGATTTTTTGTCCTGTTTGATGCTAGAATTTAGGGATAGTATCAATCCCTATTGAATGACGAGTTATTCATCTATTTTGAGATGTAGTTGCCTCAAGTCCCGAAGAAAAAGAAAAGAAGACTGCAAAGGGCTGAAAGTGATTCCGTTGGTGCTAAGGTATTTTTTTCCTCTTATATACATTGAATTTGTTAAAAATATATATAATGCCCGATAACTGTCGAGGAATATATATTTTTGTATATTCTTCTCCTAAGAGGAGGCACAATATATATAGAACAATGTACAGAGTGAATTCCTAATTTATCTTTAACTGAAAGAGTGAATCCCTAATTTATCTCTAACTGAATCCCTAAATAGACTCCTAATTATATGCCTACTATTTACATAGTCAATACTCCCCCTCAAGTTGTAGAGTATATATCATGAGCACCCAGCTTGTGACAAATAGAATCGATGGCGACTTTGGGAAGAGCTTTGGTGAAGATATCCGCGAGTTGAGAACCAGAAGGAACAAAGGGAGTTGTAATTTTCTTTGACTCCACTTTCGTTCGAACAAAATGACAGTCAATCTCGATATGTTTGGTTCGCTCATGAAACACTGGATTATTAGCTATATGAATAGCAGCCTGATTATCACAGTAGAGCGGAGTCGGATCATGAACTGGAAATCCAAATTCTTGAAGTAGTGTGCGTAACCAGGTCAACTCACAAGCGGTATGAGCCATTGCTCGATATTCTGTCTCAGCACTTGAATGTGCCACGACTGATTGCTTCTTACTTTTCCATGTTACAAGATTGCCCCCTATAAAGGTGCAATAACCGGTGGTTGAACGACGGTCTGCAGGGGATCCTGCCCAGTCATCGTCAGTGTATCCTTCAATCCGGAGGTGTCCAGAGGATTTATACAGAAGCCTTCGACCAGGAGCATTTTTGAGATACTTTAATATACGAATGACTGCTTCCATGTGAGGAGCTCGAGGATGAGTCATAAACTGACTAACACTGCTGACTGCATAAGATATATCCGGCCGAGTAATAGTAAAATAAATGAGTTTACCCACTAACCTCCGATACATCTCTGGGTCGTTAATTAATTCACCATCATCAGGCATTAGTTTGAGATTAGTTTCCATAGGAGTGGCCACAGGTTTAGAACCAAGGTACCATGTGTCTTTTAGAAGATCAAGAGTGTACTTCTTTTGGGATAGACTGATATCTGCTTTAGACCGTGCAACTTCAATTCCAAGAAAGTACCGGAGTTTACCCAGATCTTTGGTGAGAAAACTAGAACAAAGATGACTGATCAAAGTCTGGATTGCATGACTATCACTTCCAGTAATTACAATATCATCCACATATACAACTAGAATCACAATGCCTCTGTTGGTGCGGTTGAAGAAGACAGAGTGATCAACCTGACTACGAGTCATACCATGAGAGATAACCGTATTGCTAAATTTATCAAACCATGCTCTGGGAGACTGTTTGAGTCCATAGATAGATTTGTGAAGATGACACACAGACTCCCCCTTGGACTCAAAACTGGGTAGTTGAGCCATATAAACAGTTTCAAATAAATCCACATGTAAAAAGGCATTTTTAACATCAAGCTGATGAAGGGGCCAAACAAGATTGGCCGCAAGCGAAATAATAATGCGAATGGAGTTGAGTTTGGCAACAAGGGAAAATGTCTCGGTGTAATCAAGGCCATAGGTTTGAGTGAAACCTTTGGCCACAAGGCGAGCTTTGAGACGCTCAACAGTGCCATCAGGATTGTGTTTGACGGTGAAAACCCAACGGCAACCAACAATATAGGCCCCAGAAGGCGGGGGCACAAGAGTCCACGTATGATTCATGTCCAAAGCACGCATCTCTTCTTGCATGATAGAGTACCATCCAGGATGAGAAAGAGCATCCTGGTAAGACTTGAGAACAACAATCGAGGAAAGAGACACAGAAAAAGCGCGAAACGAAGGAGATAAATGGTCATAAGAGACGAAATGAGAAAGAGGGTGAGAAGTGCAAATATGCGTACCTTTGCGGATAGCGATGGGAAGATCAAGAGTGGGGTCGTGTGACGGTGGATCTGCAGACGGTGAGGAAGACGGCGGGGGAGAATGAGAAGTGGCCTCAGGAGAGATTGGCATAGGTGGATGGTGTTGGCGCCGAACATAGACCCGAGTAACTGGCGGGTGAGCTGGAGGGAGTGCAGGAACACCGGAAACAGTAGTTTCAGGATCATTAACGGGGTGACCGGGTCTGGAGAGAAGTGGATCCTGTAAGTTGTGGCCTGCTGCGGAATAGTAGGGCACATCTTCAAAGAACCTGACATCAGCACTAACAAAATGCTTGTGTAACGAAGGACTATAGCACCGGTAGCCTTTTTGAGTACGAGAGTAGCCAAGGAAGATACACTTATGAGAACGAGGATCCAATTTATCACGACCGGGTTGTAAATTATGGACAAATGAAATACACCCAAACAGTCGAGGAGGGAGAGGAAATGGTTCAATTCCAGGGAACATAACCTGGAAAGGAGATTTGCCGTGCAAAACCCGAGATGGCGTGCGGTTTAAGAGAAAACTGGCAGTAAGAACAGCATCCCCCAGAAAGTTTTAGGAACATGCATGTGTAGCATAAGAGCCCGAGCAATAACAATAATGGGGCCATTCTTACGTTCAGCAACCCCATTTTGTTGAGGAGTAGTGACACATGAGGTTTGATGAATGATGCCACGAGAATCAAAAAATTGTGTAAAGGGTTTAGAGGTGTATTCCTGGGCATTATCACTACGGAGAACAAGTAATCTGGCATTAAATTGATTGGTGACTTCAGCATAAAAAGACTGAAAGACGGTAAATAACTGAGAGCGATCTCTAAGCACATATACCCAAGTCAACCGAGAGAAATGATCAATAAACGTGACAAAATATCGAGCACCACATAAACCAGTAGTTCGAGACGGTCCCCAAATATCAGAATGAATAAGAGCAAAAGGTTCCAAACTAGATAGTTCAGTGCGTGAAGGAAAAGAAACTCTATGATGTTTACTAAGTTCACAAGTATCACAATTAAAAGTAGACACTGTAGGTAAAGATGGGACTAATTGGCGGAGATTGGCGGATGACGGATGTCCAAGACGGCAATGCCACTGGTATGGTGTAGTGGTGGAATGAAGAGCAGATGACTGGAATGAGCCGGTCGGCTGGAGGTAGTACAAGTCATTCTTCTCATATCCCCCACCAATCCTCCTCTTCGTCTTTAGATCCTGAAAGACACAATAAGAGGGATAAAAGGTTACCGAACAATTGAAGGCTTGGGTGAGTTTGTGAATGGACAATAAGTTAAATGGAAATTGGGGTAAGTATAAAACAGAAGAAAAAGTGAAACCAGAGGCGCAGTAAGTGCCAAGGCCGTGAACTCGAGTTTTAGTACCATTGGCAATAGTAACATATGATGGGGTAGATAGATAAGATATATTAGATAAAAGAGATATATTACCTGTCATGTGATCAAAAGCACCAGAATCTAAGATCCAAGGTGCATGAGAGGCAGAATAGAGACATGTGTTACCTGATGCAATAAGGGTAACAGTAGAAGAAGAGGATGCAGGGGCTCGGTGGATTATTGAATCATACTCAGATTTAGAGATAGTGATGCTATCTGAAGTGACAGACTCAGATGGTTCCCTTGCAGATGCAGCCTGATTAGCCCAAGCAGGCTTGCCGTGAAGTCGCCAATAGAACTCAACCGTGTGGTTAGTCTGATGACAATGAGTACATCTCTTAGAGCCGCGGCCGCCTCGCCTTCCCCGGCGACCACCACGAGTTGAGGAACTATTATGATGTTGGCCAGACATATGATTCCCAAAATCGCCAGAGGGGGGAATATAACGCTCAGTGGGAGCAGCAAGAGCGGACTGAGGAGGATTCTCCGGGATAGAAGAGTGGGTGGCAGCGCGGCGAATACGAGCTAAGGTCTCTCCAACTGTAGGAATATCTTTACCGGACAAGATCTGAGAACTCAAATGAGCTAGGTCGGGTTTGAGGCCGGAGAGGAATTTAGCAACCCGAACCTCCCTATATTGTTGTTGTTTCACTAATATCCAGACCAGCGGATCTGTGCTGACGTGGACAGAACAAGGAGAAAAGTCACGAAAAACAAAGTCCCGATATTCTAGAAGAAATCCGGCGAGTATAGCAAGCTCCGGCGACTTCCGACGGAGCTCCAGCGAGGGCGGCTGATGGTCGGTAGGTGGAGATCAGGTGACCAGGTCATAGATCTGAGGCGTCAGTGGTCGGGAAGCGCAAAAAACGGAGCTCCGGCGATTGGAAAGATCCGACGCAGATCCGGCGAGGCTCACCGGAATGTAACGAAGCTCCGGCGAAGAGAGATTAACGTCAAAGAAGGTCCGCGGACGGGCGGCGAGGGTCGGCGAGTGGGTGGCGAGAGTCGGCGAGGGTCGGCAAGTGGGTGGCGAACGGCGGCTGAGATCTGGGTTAGAGTTTATACTGTTCTGAGTTAGGGTTTGGTATTTCTGATGATGGCAAACGAGGTAGACCGAGAAAGAAAGATCGAGTACGAGATATTCGATCAAGTCAGATTAGGGTTTTGAAACCCGCTCTGATACAATGTCGAGGAATATATTTTTTTGTGTGAATCCCTAATTTATCTCTAACTGAAAGAATGAATCCCTAATTTATCTCTATTATCTCTAACTGAATCCCTAAATAGGCTCCTAATTATATGCCTACTATTTACATATTCAACACAATGGTGTATTTTGTCAAGTGAGAACAAGACTATAATAACATTAGCTTCGGATGCAATTGAATTGAGAAATTTCATGTATGTAGGAGAGAAGGCTGTTTGGACAAAGAATCCGCCGTCGTGGAAATAAATTAGGAGAGGGAGTTTTTGATTCGGGTTTGTGGGTTTGGGCTTGTAGAGCCTGGCAGATACTCCGGTCTCGGGATCAATTGCAACATCTTTTGACCCGACACCAATTTCTGGATCAGACACCGAAGGGGGGACAACTTCTGTTCCCATTAATCTTTCCACTTTACCATCCTTGTGCACTCGAAGGAAAGGAGATAAATCGAGTTCAATCGATTTTGCTTGAATCCATTGTCTAAGAAAGATGAACAAGTAACAAAATTAGTTACTCAATTAGTTTTGGGTCTGTTCCTGTGTATGAGAGAGAGAGAGAGCAGTGAGAGAGGGGAAAATGGGCTTTTGATGGCAGCGTGGGAATCTTGATTAGTAGGTTGGAGTGTGGCCGGCGAGGAAATTTAGTATTTTAATGCTTCATAGCTGAAAGTTATGATCGTGTTCTATAGGGGCTGGAGAATCACACCAATTTTCTGTTCATATCTGAAAGTTAGCAGCAAAATTGGTATGAAAAATTCAACACATATCATCCGGACGCATCTGTTATGTGGATGCGTTCGGAGTCGTTGGATGCTGATTTCGTTCTTGATTTTGTGCCTCTTATTTTCATGAGCAGATTATTTCTTCTCTTTGTAGACAGAGATGGATATATATAGATAGAGATCCTAGTGTAGAAATTGATTGTTTCTTTTGATATATATAGCAAAAAAGGGTAGATGTATTATTTCTTTCTTCAAGTTGGCTTTTTGTTTAATAATATAAATTGATTATTACTGAGCATTGATTGATATTCTTGTTTGATTTCAGGTTCGTTGGAGTTGAAAATTTTTTGTATCAACGAGGATGAAATTTGCATGTCTACTTTTGACTATTGTGTTTTTTTTTTGGAGGTATAACTGATATGTTTTGGATGTTATCAGATGTGTTTGTATTTGGATTTGTTGGAGATCTTTGAGATCATGTGCCTTTAATTGGAAGACATTGTAAATATTTTTAGACAATGTTTGTGTCTTACGCTATGAAAACTTGTTTTGATTTTTGAAGTTTTACCAATTTCTTAGATTTGGTTGACGACGAATAAAATTCATTTTGGGAAGAAAAATACGTTTCCCAGCGATTTATTAATCGCCAGAAATAATTAGTATTCAAGACGGTTTTTAAAGCCACATTCTTGGCGTTTCACAAAACGCCACAAAATATAACCGGCGGTGTAAAAAACGCTAGGCATTCCTCGCCGGAGTTCTGAGTTGCCGAAAAATTTTTACCCGCGGTTACAAAAATGCCGGTTATATGTCAATATTATTCTCGACATTTCCCAAACGCCGGGACTATTTCCCGTCACCATTTACACCGGAGTATTTGACAAATGCCAGAAACATCGCTGGGAATAGTATTCCAGGCGTTTTTGGTTCTTTTCCCGGGAGTCTAGAAACGCCGGGAATACTATAATTTGTTGTAGTAGACTCACAACCTCTTCAAATTACCACTATACGCCTTAATGGAGATAACTTCCTATGCTGGTCTCAATCAGTACGTATGTGTATCTTGAGAAAAGGTAAGATTGTGTACCTAACTGGTGATAAAAAGGCACCTGATTCGAAGGATGTGACTTATGTCACTTGGGATACAGAAAATTTCTTCGTTATGCCATGGCAGGTTAATTCCATGGATGAAGGCATCGCCTCCAATTGTATGTGTTATCCAACAGCCAAGGAACTCTGTGATGTTTGTTCCATGTATTCTGACCTTGGCAATCAATCCCAAGTGTACGAACTCCAACTGCAACTTGGTGGAATTCGACAAGAGGGAGACAGCGTCACCAAATACTTCAACATTATGACGCGGTTGTGGCAGGATCTAGATCTTTTCAATGACTACAAATGGAAATCTCCAGATGATTGCAAATATCACAAAAAGACATTGGAAAACGATGCATTTATAAATTTCTTGCTGGCTTGCACGTCGAATTTGATGAGGTAAGGGGAAGGATCATTAGTCATGCTCCACTTCCTTCACTTGGAGAGGTATTTGCTGAAGTCTGAAGGGAGGAAAGTCGTCGCAGTTTTATGCTCAGAAAAAAGGGGGTTGGGGCACCAATTGAAAATTCTGCCCTAGTCTTCGTTGATGCAAATGCAAGCAGAGCTTCCAATCATCAGCGTAGAAGAGAGGACAAGCCTCGGATTCTGCGACAAACCTTGCCATACACGCGAGACGTGCTAGAAGATACACGAAAAACCTGCCAACTGGAAGAGCGACAAGCCTGGACCTGTTCGTGCAAATGAGGCTGATACTACTCCCTCCAACAAAGAGCCAATAGACCACCTTTCGAAACTGCTAAAATCCAATCCAAAGTATGGTATTCCTAGTGTTTATGTGGCTCAAAGAGGTAGTAACCCTAGTGCTTTCTCCTGCCATTTTAATCCTACACCTTCAATGATTGATTCAGGTGCTTCTAATCACATGAAAAATCTCTCTCATGTATTTTAGTCTTATCGCCTTATTTTGGTAACAAAAATGTCGGAATTGCAGATGGAATTTTTTCATCTAAAGCAGGAAAAGTCTCTATTCAAATTTCTAAAAACGTCATCTTATAATATGTCCTTCATATCCCTATACTTGCATGTAATTTCTTACTTGTAAGTCCACTCTCTAAAGATTCTAATTGTCAAATTACTTTCTTGATTCCATTGTGTTTTCTAGAATCTGAGCACGGGGATGATGATTGACAGTGCTAGATTGGTGGATAATCTATACTATTTTGAAGATAACTTCCTCAGTAATAAACAAGCTCAAGTTTTTAGTACTATTTCTCTCTGTCCATGAACAAATAATGACTTGGCATTTTAGACTAAGACATCCTTGTTTTTCTTATTTGAAGTATCTATTTCTTGTTCTATTTAAAAATGTGGATTGTCCATCTTTCCAATGTGAAAGTTGTCATTTATCATAGAGTTATCGCACACTTACTGTTCAAAACCATATTGTGTCTCAAAATATTTTTACTTGATTCCTAGTGATGTTTAGGGACCTTCAAAGATTACCACATCATCTGAAAAAAAAAATAGTTTGTAACTTTCATAGATGATCACACTCGACTATATTGGGTATACTTGACGAATGATAAATCTGAAGTTGCAAACTTGTTCAAAAAATTTTCCAATATGGTTGAAAACAATTTCAAACAAAAATACAAATATTGCATTCCGATAATGGAACTGAGTATTTCAATCATATTTTGAGAAATTTTTTAAAGGAAAAAGGAATTTAACATCAATCTACTTGTCATGATACTCCCCAACAGAATGGTATTGCCGAAAGAAAAAACAGACACTTACTTGAAGTTGCACGTGCTATTATGTTTTCAATGAATGTTCCAAAATATTTATGGGGAGATGCAATTTTGACAACATCTTATTTGATAAATAGAATGCCTGCTCGCGCTTTAAAATATATTACACCTTTAGAAAGTTTCAAAATTTTCTTCCCTGAATGTCGTATATTCTCTGATTTACCCTTGAAAATTTTTGGTTTCACAGTGTTTGTTCACATACCTAGTAGATTTCGAACCAAACTTGATCCTAGGGCTGAAAAATGTGCGTTCATCGGTTATGCTCCAAACCAAAGAGGGTATAAGTGTTATAATCCCAAAACAAAAAATATTTTTGTCTTTTTTATGGAAAGCCAACCTTATTTTGGCCAACACTGTCTTTAGGGGGAGAGAGAAAATAATGAAGCTTAGTTTTGGGAAACATCTATTCCTCTACCTACCACCTTTTTTCACGTACCTATTCATGATCTGTCCATAGCTGGCACCTCTAGTAGTCAAGAAATGGATAGTCACAATAATGAAAAAATGGGAAATACTAGTCTACAATTGCCAAACTTAGATGACTTACAAACAGAGGGAGAAATACTAAGACTGGATCACACTAATCCTATCTTAGAGCTCCGTGTTTATACTCGAAGGGGTACTCATAAAAAAAAAAAAAACCA
Organism: Arctostaphylos glauca; assembly: GCA_019985065.2. Classification (NCBI taxonomy): domain Eukaryota; kingdom Viridiplantae; phylum Streptophyta; class Magnoliopsida; order Ericales; family Ericaceae; genus Arctostaphylos; species Arctostaphylos glauca. The sequence goes on along the minus strand of JAHSPW020000005.1, from coordinate 26,480,429 downwards.
ATCATTGTCTCCAAGTGATGATCCACCTACTACTCCAAGTATTTCTAATCCTTCTTTGTCAAATTCCACTCCGACTGCTTCCGATTTAGACATATCTATAGCATTTAGAAAGGGAATCCGAACATGTACAGAACATCCTATTTCTAAATATGTGTCTTACCATAAACTCTCTAAGTCGCATAAAGTCGTTACCTCAAAGATCTCCTACCTGTTTGTCCCAAGAACCATTCAGGTACCCTAGATAATCTAGATTGGAAATTAGTGGTTTTGGAAGAGATGAACGCACTAAAAAAGAATGGGACGTGGAAGATAGTTAAATTGCCGAGGGAAAAGAAAACAATAGGATGCAAATGGGTGTTTATGATTAAGTGTAGAGCTGATGGAAGTATAGAAAGATACAACGCATGTTCAGTGGCAAAAGAGTTCACACAGACACACGGTATCGAATACCAGGAGACTTTTGCCCCGGTCGCAATGATTAATTCAATCTGTGTATTACTCTCCTTAGCCATTAGTCTTGACTGGCCCTTAAACCAGCTAGATGGAAAAAAATGCATTCTTCTTAAACAAAAAATTGGAAGAGGAAGTCTTTATGAGCCTACCATCGGGGTTTGAAGAACATCTTGGTGAAGGAAAAGTTGGAGACTAACGACATTCATGGATTTGAATTGAATGGATTAAGGAACCATGGTACCCAATAGAGTTATCTATGCTCTCTCTCAATCTAATATTGTTTCCGTTTACTCTTCTCTCTTTGTGTTGATATAAATATTCGTGCGACACATTGTATCATGTCATATGCATGTAATACTTGTGTAGACTTTCCTACTGGGCTGTCGAGCTCAACCCTTCTTTCTTTTTTAGGTACGACCTTGGAGTGATAGCATGGGGTGCTTGGCATGTGTGAATCGACATGCATATTTTTGAAAGTTACATCGGAAGAATTACTTAACATCTTTCATTTATCATTTTTGAAAGGATGTAATGTAACTTATACTTTATTTATTTCGATTCAAATGACGTAAACCACTCAACTCCTTTTTGGCTTTGGAGATAATAATCATTGGTCGAAACAACCATTTTTATAATCTATTTCAAACTTATTTTGATTTATTCTATCATCAATGTATCTTTTGGAAATTTTGTGAGATTGTGAGTTTTTATTTATGGTAAATGTGTAATTTTATTGTGTTTAAAATTGAGGGCGTGACATTTTGTTTGTTCAAATTTCATGGATTTTAATGTAGGTCGCTTATCTTATGTTGATGCATAATGAAGACGTTGAACTGTGAAGTGCTATTAAGCTTTGATGTTTCACAAGGTAGAGTCATAATCTATTATACATAGTACTGAACTTTACATTTTATCAAATTATATTGGACCGTTGACCACCATCCAGATGTCCAAGACTCTCTTATAGATGCTCAGCGCCAAATGGGGTGACACAAGTATGGCGCATGAATGGAAAGGGAAGGAGGATGGGCAGGTCGTTCTTGTGCAATTCTCAGAACTTAAAACCCAGTATATACTTCATATTTGTGGTACGATAAGTTATACGTATCTAAATAGTTATTTCAATTAAATTCCTGAATACTCTAAAATAACTTAGGTTTAGGGAAACACTATAATACACATCTTTAACTATTAGTGGTTGCAATATGTGCCTTGTAACGACTCGAAATTTTCAATCTTTATTAAATTATTTTTCTATCCTATAATGAAATTTTCATTTCTGATATATTCGCATTTAATTAATTTTGTTAAGAGTTTTATTTAAAATAGCATTTAATAGCCATTTAGTATGTTTTCAGTTCCTAGTAATCCAAAACTTTTTTTAAAACCACGTGATACAAATCCTTAGGAGAATTAATCTATTAGATTCATTCATCTATGATAATATACAAAGTCATCTTTTGGAATTCCAATGCAAGTTTAAGCCATTTCTATCCCAAAAAAAAAAAAAACTCAGTATATAATAAGCAAACCTTGAACTCAACCCATTAAACCCTCTAAATTCATTTTGCTTCCTCAAATTCTTCCCTCAAACTCTTGGAATTTCCAACCAATTAATGTCTATTTATTTACAATTACTTATATAAATAACCCAACATTATTATAACTTATGTTTGTTTTTAACACCTATATATAATGAACTTGGACGTTCAAACATGAAGCTTGAAAACCAAGACTTTGTACTTAGGATAGGATTTTGTCCACATGCACCCCAAGCCTTCCTGGATTCCAAATGACTCACGTTTTACTTGGGATTTCTAAATTCCTATTAAATACATCTAATTCTCCTATGCCTATATAAGGCATTTCAATTTCCATTTTCCATTTGCACGAACAAACAGTAACTTAGAGAGAGAAATAGTGGTTAGAGAGAGTTAGGGTAGAGAGAGAAATTGTGGTTTCATGAAGAGGTCATTGTCGAGCACTCAAATCATCATTTTTGGCGCCCATTTTTCTCACCGGTACACGCTTATAGGTAAAAAACACATACCTTGCAACTCTAGTTCCATACACTTTGTAGATATTATGCATATTTTTTAGGAAAATTATATATTTTTCTATCTAGTCACAGCCCAAATGATTAGATATTGTCCAAATTACATAGCACTTACACATGCATACACTTTTTAACATGTTAAGATGTCCACGAATCCCCATGGGATCTCGTGTGAGCAGGAATGCCAACCTAACTATATTCTATTTAGTTAATTTATTGTTTAAATAATTTTGACAATGTTGTTGAGATTCTGAAAGTTATGTTGATGGAATTTATGACGTGATGAGGTCATGTTGGAATTATGATTAGTTTATTTTATAGCCATTATGCTGCCGATTTTATTTTCCGAACTTAGTACTGTATTTGAATGTGGAAAAACCTAGAGTTATACGTTAGGGATACTGGACCGGATGAAGCATGTCACACGAAAGCGGAGGATATCAGAACGTGCATTGTATTCGGATAATATGTAGAGATATTGAGAAACGTTAAAGGAAAGAGTAAAAAAATTTAGCCCATGATGACAGTTTGATTTGGGTTTGACCTATGTGTTTATGGCGTAATTATGCCAAGTTGTGATTTGATTATAAGAGCCCCAACTCGGAAGAGTTGGAGACGGTTGGAGGTGACTTCGGGACATCTGCGATGGCAGCTTCGAACCCGAAGGAGTGACAACCAGTGTCTTGCGCGTCCTTGAACCGATAAGGAGAATCGGTTAAGGTTCATTGTGACTGGGTCTGGTAAAGCCACGTTGCAAAGGATCTAGATAGGGTGAAGTAGATATTGACCTGAATAGACGGTAGAAGGTATCTACATTGCCAGGTTGGTATTTGGTCGGTTACATAACCTTAGACTACGGATCCATGGTAAGCAAGGACTGTTCAATATCAACCGATTATCTATGTTTGTGTTTTAAAGGGTAAGAATGGATTTCCGTAGTGGTAAATCCTAGAACTTAATAAGATTCATAGTAAACCTATGTGTTTATTCTTGCTGCTTTATACTCTGTTCTTTCATGTACTTATTATATCTGTCAAATTGCATACTTCTTGAGTTAGTGTTTCGGGTAAGTTTTTCGCTGAGTATTCTGTACTCATGGAGCAATTTCTCTGCCCCTGTCAATATTTTATGCCATATGTAGACTAGTAGCTGGAAGAGCCGGGCTTTTGAACTGAAGACTGTGACAGCATATGAAGACTTTACCCTTAGAAGCTTTGTATATTATTTTCAATTCACAATGTAATCCCTCCCTGAATGGGTATTTTAGTAATTTTTGTCAAACTTCCACAAATAATATTTTATTTTAAAATTCACATTTATACTTTAATGTTTTAATTATGTTTTGGAATTAAAATGTTTTAATTAACATTGTCGAGAAGCGGGGGCGTTACACACCTATTATATCTTTTTTAAATTCATTATATTTTGTATAAAAAGAATTCATGTTAGCTTTGAATTCATAATTCTCATATAACTTGTTATTAAAAAAATTCTAAATTCATAATATTTGTACGGTTATTATAAATTTTGAAGTAAATATATAAATGTTATGAATTTTACACAAAATTTATTTTGAAAGGAAAGTGACGTAAGAGAGTGCATATATACCGTATACACATCTAAATAATGGGTGTGTATTGCACGACTTTCCTTGTGATGAATAAAATTTTTAAGAGAATTTCATTCACTTAAATTTACTTTTTAAAAGAGAATTTACGCAAAAGGAAGATATGTAGAAGTAATGACTAATGAACTTCACATGCCAAATTTACGCAAAAATTTCATCACTTCTTTCCAGTTATAGCAGTTGTTTGATAGCCAAGACAAAGGAGAATTATGTCTTTTCATATGCTAATAAAACGACGTCGTTTTATTAAAAAAACAAAACTCAAAACTCAAGGTCACGTCTTCTTCCCCAAATCTAGGTCATTGGGCTGCAGGCGTTGCTCCTGTTGTCTTTGGATTCGAGGCAACGCCAGCGCCAACGTCTAGTGGCGCTGGTGGAATTTGGGCACTCGTAGACCGTTGAGTGGATCCTCTGAAATACCCTGCTCGCTCTTTCTCTCATTAGTGACCACAGATAAGCTTCAACAGGGACGTTTTTAGGTTCCCAAAATACAAGTCATTGTTTGCCGCAACTGTTGGTCTTGGCACCCAACTATTTGCCCTATATGTATGTTTTCAAAGCTTTTGATTTGTTTTTTTTATTATCTATGCTTATCACTAGTAGATGAGCAATCTTTAGTCAATAGACTTTTTGTTAATATTTAAATGTCTTCTACTCTGATTTAGTTCGGTAAAACATGTAATGTTGCATAACCTTGAGCAGCTTGGCATGTGATGCATTTGCTAATTTATTTCCCTTATCTGGTTGTGTTGGGTATTTCTTTCATCATCATTTAACGCTCTAGCTTTCCTTATCCAGTTTTTGTGGCAGAATATAAGTATAGGGCCAGCACTATTGATTAATATGACACTAAATATAGGGCCAGCATTCTTGATTCATATGACACTTGTTCCACTGCAACTGATGGCCTTCGTTCTGTTTTTGCAGCTAATGGCATTATCAATGGCCTTCCATTGCAGCTGATGGCCTTCCCTTGCAACTGATGTCATTATTGAGTCATAGGAATTCATTGTGTTTTGGTTTTATTTTTTGGGTATGTTATTGTTAGGAGGTGAAGACCCCCCACTGGAATGCCCATCCGGGTTGATTTCGTGTCTTGAAGACAAAAATAAATTTTTGGGACAGTGCCTCGTATTACTGGTAATAAGTGTCAAGCAATGACTGGAATTACCGGTAGTGTTTGCCACTGACTTTTTTGGGCAGTGCCTGGGATTACCGGTAATAAGTGTCAAGTAGTGACTGGTACTACCGGTAGTGTGGGGATGCACGGAGACTTTGCAAGACTCTCAAGATTTGTTCTTTCCTAATCCAATTAGGATCAAATCTTTTCCTATTGTTTAGGGATTTAATAAATATCTCTTTTAGGAGGTTTCCTAAGAGATATGAGTTGTTATATATATCTTTAGGGAGGTTCCCTAAGACATTAGAAGAATAATCAAGCTTTCTAGAGAGAGAGAGAGTCAAGAGAAAACACAAATCTTAGAGAGATTGTGAGAAGACTTGTACTCATTGATTCGATTCATAGTGGACTGGTGTGCCTCCCGTGGTTTTTCCTCGCGTTGAGGTTTTCCACGTATATCTTGTGTCTCTTTCTTTTCTTTCTATTTTTCTATTACGCACGTGTGATTGTTTTGTTTTTTGTTCGGTGATCCATTGTTCTCAAGATCTGTAAGGGGCGTTGTGGGCTTAAACGTTGTTTGTTCGAGATTTTTTCCCAACAGTTATTAAACTAGACAACATGGAGTTGTCTAACTCTAATCTGAAATCGATTATTAGAGAATGTATTTGCACTGTCAGTGTTGGAGAACATGAGTTGGACATAACTCCAAGAATGCTAGCAAGAGTGTATCTACAAGTTTGAATCAAGGAGTTGCGAATGCTAGAAAGAGTGGTGCAGTTGATGTGGGTTTGGGGAAGAAGACATCGCGAAACAAGATAAGGTGGTGGTCACGATTTGGTGGCCAGGCAATGGCCTATCTAATTGCTTGAGACTCAGTTCCAAGCTCTTATGTAACGTCAGCAAATCTTACCATTCATGTTCCCTTAGCAGTTGTGGTTGATGCATTCTCTATTGTACCATTTTGTAATATCTAAATATCACAGTAAATATAGAATGCTCTTTATTTTCGTGTGTAGCTTGGTGGATTATATTGCTAAGGATAGTCTCATCTATGAATGAACTTGTCACTTGATGGTTGTTACCTTTGGTTTTTGAAGTAGTGAGACTAGTATTTTGCTTTTCTTAACACATTTTTAGATTGTAAACTTGTTTGGAAGGAAGGGAAGTAGGAAAGGAATGGTTCAAGCTAGGAAATGATTGTTTTTTTATTTTTTTGCATAGTCCAGAGCCAGCTGAGGGCCAGCCACAACAGAGCAACGGGGCATCGTGGCACCATTGCCTGGCACCGTTCTCGAACCTAGCAAACGGGCATATTATGCCTGAATTTAGATTGGATTTCATCCTCGTTATAACTACCATCAAAAGGAATGTGCTTCTCCCACTCACTTTGCCCTTCTCCTCATTTTCTTCCCGCCTGTCCTTCTTACCAAACATGCTTTTTGAACAAGTCCATGAACAAGGTCTTATTTGCGTGCCATACATAGTTTAACACCTCAAATTGGTGGGTTTGGGTTCATGTCACTTTGGCATTTGCGTGCTGGTATATCCTAGTTTGATTTTAGTGGCTTGAGATTTTTGGATGGTAATTTTTACTCACTTGTGGTTGGATGGTAATTTTTGCTTCACTTAAAAGTGTTGAGCATGAGATGTCAACCTGACAACATTGTATACACATAAAATTCCTCAAAAAAAACACTGCTAATATGTAACATTAAACTCAAAGATATTGCATTACTCAAAAACACAAAACCCCATGTTTAGCCAAAAGACATAACATATAACATCACTCAAAAACAAAACCAAAAAGACAACCAGTTCCACTAGGATTTTTCCAATCTTCAAACTTAAAACACTGCTAATATGCCTATATGGCACATACATAGCCAAATCCAAATCCAAATTCAAAGGAGGACAGCCTAGTGTGGGTGATGAGAGCCGCACGACCAAGAGGTAATGTTCAGACTACACTTCAATACGAAGGGATGGCATCTTTACTAGATTGATACTGTTGGTCCTTGCACTAAACAATATAAGGTAGCAAACGAGGTCCCCATCCACATCAACTTATGATTTTTTGTGCTTGCAAATATATTAAAAGACATCATCAAAATACTATGTAATTTGTAGTATATCAGAAGAAAATCACATATCATTGGGCAACATATCAGTTTTCCTCTGACTTGGCAAACACAAAGAACATTGGGCTCATATCAGTTTGTTTATGGGCAACGTATCCCACTCTCTTCCAACATATTTGTAAGCACAACTATGGTTGTGAGATGTGTTATCTTCTTTCAGATTTGCTGGGCATTCCCTGAATTCATTGGGCACATATCAGTTTTACTAGTTCGTAAGCATCTAATATTGGCAAGGAAATCATGCAATCTCTTGGAGATAACTGTCTACTACAAGGATATAATTCTTGTTCAACTACAAACTTTGGCATATCAAATCCAAACCAGAAAAACACGAAAATCTTTTCACAGTGCAATGCCTTCCAACAGGACCGATGCCAAATGCAAAGCCTCTCCCTATTTTAGCACCGCCCCTTGGATTGCCACTCAACATGCTAAATCAAGGAGTAGGTTAGGTTAGTTTTGTCATTGGATAAAAGAACAAAAGAAATTACGACGGAACGAGCTAGCAAGAAGCTCCACTGTGACCGAGCATGACATCTATGCATCTGTTGGAGTTGATTACAAGAAAAAGTGAGAGCATGATTATCTCCTCATGGAAAAGGCACCCATATATTTATCCCCCCAAATTGCGCAGTACTTGTTTTTTACACTTATAGAGAGCATGATTAGACAAGCAAAAATTTCAGCAATATATGATGTAGCAATTAAAGAAAACTTGTCCATAAACCCATTGACTGGAATTTAACAAATCAAGATTAAGCTAGGTTGCAAGATCAAGATCAGCATTTTCAGCAACAACTGATGTAGCAGCACACAAAACAGCAACACAACACATCAAAATGAGCAGCAGACTACAACAAAGAGATGAATTGAAACTAGTAGCAACAACAGGTAAGGAAGACACGCCAAATTAGGGCTTACAAATGAAGCACATAGTTAATTATCACGAAATAAATTGAAAAAATTAGGATTTACAAAATTAAGATTTTAAACATTCAGGAACAAAAATTAGGGCTCATAGATGTAGAGAGAAAGAAATCGAGAGAGAAAATGAGAGAAATATAGACCTTGGTGTGGTGAAATCGCGGCCGCCCTGGTGGTCACAGAAGGTGGAGGGTGAGTTGACGACATTGGTGGTGGTCGCGGTGGATTTGGTGGTGAATCCAGTGGTGGTCGTCGTGGATTTGGCAATGAACCCAGTGGCGATCGTTGCGGTGGCCGATCAGTGGTGGTCGTGTGATGGCCGGTCTCTGGTGACCCTCTCTATTTCGACTGGTGGAGGAGGGAGGGATGAGGGAAGACGAAGATGCGTGAGAGACACAATCGTTTTGATGGTTGTTGTGCATTGTATTGTGCATCTTATTGTATGTGTAGCAAAATTGAATATTACGTACAAAAGTAACGGCACTTTATAATAAAAATGGTATATATGGATGATGAACAATTAAATGAAGAGCAATGCTACTGTGGAGTCTGGAATCCAATTTAGACTTCTCGGGTTGATGAATCGAATCTTCACGAATATCTTGCAAAACACTCAACACTAAATTAGTGCCCACCGGGGGTTGGATTTCCGGTGGGCACTCCGACGATCAAGTTAGCTCTTTAGGAAGAATAGAAGCAACTTGAAAGTATAGTTTTAGCGCGAGCGTGTATGTACCTATAGTAGGAGTGCCATTGGAGTATTTATAGAGTGAGAATCCAACTGTCTGCCGGTGACTTCGGCCCAGTATGTAGGTCGTGATCCGAAGTTCGCGGAAGTGCTGCCACGTGTCCCATGTCTGTGTGGATTGAAAGGGCGTACTTGCACGTTCCCTCAGAAAGCGGAGAACACGTATTCGTGTTTAGGAACTGAGTCGCAGAGCGTTTTTAGATGTCCCGACCGAGAAACTGCCGAAGGAGATCTCTTGGCCGAGCGATGAACGCCGAGCATAGATAGGCCGGAGATCGGTGCGGAACGTGAAGGTCACCGTTCGGAAAGGCCGAGCTCAAACTCTAGCCGAGAGGTCGTCCAGCCCAATAGCCGGAGACTCATAGCGGCAGGTTTGGATCGTGCCGACCTCCAGAATACGACGCGGATGATTATGGACCGGGGGCCCACTAACCACTATTTCGGCCTACTATAATAGCCCCTCAACCCCTTCACATCAAAGCTGGTCGTGAGAGGGGTTGACCTTCCGTAGGCCGACCACGCTCTAAGCCCATTTTCCCACTTAATTTGATTATTGACAATGGGAGTTGTGAAAATGCCGTCATTTCCACAGATCATGACACGCGTCGCGTCATTCGACGGTCGGAGACGAAGCGTCTCGTCTTCCTGCGTGTGACGCTTCGACTTTCGAACCTGACCTTCCGTAGGCCAGAGCCTATTGTTCGGCCACCAATATCGAGGCATGACAGCCGTCAGTTCCACAGATCATGACACGCGTCGTTACATCCGACGATCGGAAACGAAGCGTCTTGTCTTCCCGCCTCTGTCGCTTCGTCTTCCGTACCAGCCTATAAATAGGGGGTTGTTAGGAGAGAGAACATCTTGGCCACTTTTCAAATCTTTCGACAGAGCTTCCAACTCCTCTCAAAACACAAGTTTGCACCGGATTTATCCTCTTCAAACCGCGCAAGCAGGTATGATCTACTTAGCCCCTGCCGTTTCTTCAAGTCGAATATTGCATGCTAATGTGTTCCCAGTTTCTCTGCATTTCGTAGATTCTTAGCGTAGGTTTTCGATTTTCTGCACAGAGTGTTAGTCTAATCTAGAGGCCGAGGTCTGCAAGTGAGGCCGAGGAATATGAGTGAGGCCGAGGAGCACGAGTGAGGCCAAGGGGTTTATACTCGGCCGAAACCCTATTAGACTTAGCTGAGTGATCTTGCCTTAGCGATTCTTTTGACACCCGTGCACTTCTTGATAAGATGTCCGAGCCCGAAGTGGATTCAGCCCTGGCTTTGTCTTCCGACACCAGAGAGCCCAGCATAAGCGGTTCATCTGGACTGCCGAGCGGTGAAGCAACGCCACAGACAGCGAGGAACCGCTACACACGCTTCTTTGATGACCCCGAAAGCCTTGCCGACTTTCGCCAAACATATGGCATTCTCGAGAACGTACAGATTAGGTTAGTTCAACCGGATGAGAGCCCGGCTTCCAATGATTACCAAATCATCCTCCCTCTGATGGCGATCATCAAGGGAGGCGTGAGGTTCCCTTTTCACCCATTCCTCCGGCAGATATTGAACATCCTCCAACTGACCCCTTCCCAAGTAACCATTAACTTCTACCACATAGTGATGGGAGTCATAGAGTTAAAGGAGAGGTATAACCTAGCCTTCGAAGTAGAAGACCTGTTCGGCCTTTACTTTGTTAGTGAGAACAAGGTCTCCAAGAGGAGGTTCCTTGGTAGCCGGGCCGGGCAAAGAAAGCTCATAAGAGGGCTGCCGGACTCTGACAAGTATGCAAACGACTTTGTCTGCGTCAGTGGAGAGTTTGAGTACGCGCTCGGCGAGTTCAGATTTCACCCAATCCCTAGGGTAGCAGGGTATGCAGGTATTATATGTGTGCGAACTCTCTGTCTTTCTTTCGTTCTTTCTTTCTCTTTCCTTTTAAACATTGTTATTTCTTTTTGCAGGAAGGGGAGTGGTGTTACAACTGAAAGGCCGAGCTTCGGGAGCCTGAATTGACCAAGCGCTCGCCATCCGGAGGAGGCATCGAAACTGTACGGTATTTCTGGGGTACGTGCACTCGTACAGGTCAATGCTCAAAGCTCAAGGGGACTCCAGTAGCAGCAGCGAGTCCGAAGCCGGAGAGGGAGGATATGCGAACCGGAAGCAGTGACAGATAGTCGGCGACACAATCTGCCCAAAGACTCTAGTCATTCGCGCATCAGTTCGCCACTCGGCATTATCTCAGAACCGAGGGAAGAGAGCATGCCGGAGACCGTCATTGCCATATCTTCAGGTACCGACATCTCTGACTTCTCCTCGGGTTACAGCCCATCCCCCAATGTTAGTGACGCGGAGTTGAGAGAGATTCTTGTAGAGATCGACCGAATGCCGCGCAAAGAGAAGGAGCCTGCGACTCTGAAGTTGGTAGTCGGCCCCTCCAGGGGACCGAGCAAAGAGCCAACGGATCCGCGGAAGCGGAAGGGTACGGAGGGACCCGAACAACACAAGAACAAACAGAACAAAAGGGACCCTCGCCCGACCGAGATGGGCACCCAACAGAGCCGCCCTCCTCAATCGCTACCACCGACGGCCGCTCCTCTTGTTGCCATTGTCGATGCTGGGGTGCAACGGGTCCTCAACCGTTCTACCCCAAACTGCTGCTGGCCGACCGTCCATTGTCCATCGAGGACTCGGTGGACACTACTCGGCATGCGGCCTTCGCTCTGGCCGAAGGCACGCTGCTGCCAAAGGATGCTGACAACCTGCCGAAGAACTTGGAGGCAGCATTTTTCGAGCTGGCGAAGCTCACTGTGAAAGTAAGTTCAATTATACTTGTCGCTTTATCTGTCGTCTTGGTTATTACAGTGTTCATATTTTGCTCATCATCTTATGTCTGTGATGCAGGCCTGCCAGCACCTGGTTGCAGTGAAGGCCAGGCTTCTCAGGAATGCCAACCAAACTCGATCTCTCCGGGCACTTCATGAGAAGGAGCTGAAGGAGAAGACCCAGATGCGGGAGCAGAGGAATGCCGCTCAGACCGCAGTTGCCGAGGCCGAGGAGAACGCCAAAGCATTGGCGAAGGCCTTGGAGGAGAAGGACGCCGAGATGTCCAAGAAGGTGGACAAGGCGGACTCGAAGGGCTATGATGACGGCTATGTAGAGGCCGAGGGGAAATATCAGAAGGAGATGGAAAGGATCAACGCCGAGCTCGGTGATCTCCTTCAAAACACCTTCAGAGACGGCTGGCTGCTGGCTTTGAAGGAAGCTCGGGTGCCTGAGGGATCTTCGCTGTACAAGAAGATCCCCAAGTATGACGAAGGTATGGGACCAGCCGAGTCCGCTGTCCAGAGCTCGGCCGAGCCCCACTCCCCAGCTGATCAGTTGGCTCCTGCGGATGCTGCTAGACCAGCCAAAGACGGCGCTCCGACACCCGAAGTTAGGGTAGTTGATCCACCGGCTCCTGAGTGAGCTCGGGCTATGTAGTAATCGTAGTCCTTTTCTTTTTCCACAATATTGTAATCCCTGTACTTTCGTACTCTGATTTTATGACAAATGTGTTAAGTTTTTGTGATCACCAAATTGTGGTTTGTCATGCATTTTATTGTTTGCTTGCAAAATGAGGACGTATTGATCGTCGGCCTATGCCGACTTATTTTGCTCGTGTGGCAGCCCCACTGTTAGGTAATATTGAGCCATAACTTAGTGTCGGATTGTCCATCGTAAGAGTGTGGCATACTACCGAGTGCTATAGTTCGGAGAAAATGTTCAACCTTTCATTTTTAAGCAAACCATACATAGGCTGGTTGTAGTCGTCTGGCTTATCGACCGGACACAACGGATTCATGAAAACAAAAATCATGATAAGGCCACAGGCCGCACATTGGGATGTCAGAATATTAGAAGGCATAAGCCATACAAACGACGACAACCATACATAGGCTGGTTGTAATGTCAAGCAGATAGAATTGTCAAAATAACATAAGGCCATTGGCCGTACACCTTAAAGACAAATAAAGACAAACTTAATTGGAGGCTCATGGCCGCACAATCTTAAAAAATAATGACATAAATGGGGGGCCAAAGGCCGCGAGCTTTTTGAAAATAAGCCGAAAATAACTAAGTGGAGAGTACTTCGTGGATCCGCAATCTAATGATAATACTTTCTTAAATTGTGAGCGTTCCATGGGCGGGGGACAGGAGTTCCATCCAAGTCTTCCAACTTGTAAGAGCCGACCCCGACAATCTTGATCACTCGGTAGGGACCTTCCCAATTGGGACCGAGCTTATTCGTCCGTTTTGCCCCGACTATCTTTCGGAGGACGAGATCATCCAGTTTAAATGATCTAGGACGGACCCTTGCGTTATAGCCCTGGGATATCGTCTGCTGATACGCTGCAATTCGAATCTGAGCGGCTTCCCTTTGTTCTTCGGCCTCATCCAACATAGTTGACAATGCTTTGTCGTTATTCTCCGAGTGGAATTCTTCAGTCCGCATCGTGGGAAGGCCGGCTTCAAGTGGGATGACGGCTTCCGTGCCGAAAGCCAACGAGAATGGTGTTCGTCCTGTAGATCGGCGTGGCGTGGTTCGGTATGCCCGAAGAACACTGTAGAGTTCTTCAGCCCATCTGCCCTTGGCTGACAACAATCGCTTCTTAATTCCGCCGAGCAGGATTTTATTCGAGGCCTCGGCTTGGCCGTTACACTGAGGGTATGACGGTGTTGAGTTGAAGAATCTTATCCTGTGCTTGGCGCAGAAATTGGTAAATAGATCCCCCACGAACTGCGTGCCGTTATCAGAGATGAAAGCATAGGGAATGCCGAACCTCGAGATGATATTCCGCCAAACGAACCTCTTGACATCTCTGTCTTCAATTTTAACCAGGGGTTCAGCCTCGACCCATTTGGTGAAGTAATCGGTGGTCGGAATTTAAAGCCACCGAGGGCCACAGGAAATTTCCCGACTATGTCGAGCCCCCCATTGTGCGAACGGCCATGGACTGGACAAGGGGTTGAGTTGTTCGGCCGGCTGATGTATGAGTGGAGAGAACATCTGGCATTGGTCACAGCTTTTGACCATCTGATCGGCCTCTTTTTTCATGTTAGGCCACCAGTATCCTTGGGTCAGAGCTCGGTGTACAAGCGATCGTCCTCCCAAATGGTATCCACAGCTGCCGGAATGCAACTCCTAGAGTATAGCACCAGTTTGGTTCGGGTGCACACATAACAGATAAGGTGCCGAGTACGCCCTCCGGTAAAGTTTGTTTCCGGGTCCTAACCAGAACTGGGCGGCTTTGTGAATGATCTTGTGTGCTTTCCTTCGGTCTTCAAGTAAGGTTTCGTCCCGGAGGTACGATAAAATGGGGTCCATCCAACTGGAATCCTGTGAGATGCAATTGACCTCCTCGTTAACGGCAGGTTTTTCAATGCTCGGCTGTGGGAGGACATTCACAGAGACAGTCCTCTGCCCCCCAGCGTCCATTGCCGATGCGAGTCCGGCTAAAGCGTCGGCATGGGCGTTTTGTTCACGGGCGATCTGATCCAGTGAAAAACTACAGAACCGTTGGCTGGTTTGTTGAACGGCGGCTAGGTAGCGGGACATTCGGTCGTCACGGGCTTCATATTCGCCGGACGATTGGTGAACGACCAACTGGGAATCACTGTAAGCCTTGATATGCTCGGCGCCGAGGTCTTCTGTGAAACGGAGGCCGGCTAGTACATCCTCGTATTCGGCCTCGTTGTTCGAGGCAAGGAATTCGAGCCGGATGGCCAGTTCATGGAGAATTTCCTCCAGTGAAATCAAGACGACCCCGGCTCTTGAACCATGGGTGTTGGAGGAGCCATCAACAAACATTCTCCAGAAGTTGCCAGGGTGGTGATTCGATAGATTCTCTGTTTCCACAGCCCACTTTGAAATACGGTTAGAAAGATCAGCCTTGTGGAACAAGCTTTTCAATGGCTGTGCCATCAAGACCGTGATGGGGTGCGCCTGGAAATATGGCGCGAGTTTTCGGGAGGCGGAGACTAGCGCCAGCGCAAGTTTCTCCAAAGGTAGGTATCTGGGCTCTGCACTGACTAGTGTTTTACTAGTATAGTAAATCGGAAGATGAGCTCGGTCATCTTGCCGGACAAGAACAGAACTGACCGCGTGTGGGGATACGGCCAGATAAATGAACAAAGGCTCCTTATCTTTGGGCGTTGAGAGTAATGGAGCTGAAGACAAGTAGACCTTCAAATCATGTAGTGCTTGATCACATTCCGGAGTCCATTCGAAACTTCTCTGGCTACATTTCTTTAGTAGTGTGAAAAAGGGACGACACTTATTCGAAGACCGGCTGATGAACCTGTTAAGAGCAGCAGCCATTCCAGTTAATTTCTGAACGCCCTTGATTGTGTGCGGAGCCTCCAATCTGTTGATTGCGCTGATCTGGTTTGGGTCGGCCTCAATGCCTCGTCTTGTGACCAGATAGCCCAAAAATTTTCCTGAACCGACGCCGAAAACACATTTCTCGGCGTTAAGACGGAGTTTGTGTTCTTTCAGAATGTCGAAGACCTCCTGCAAGTGTGTGAGGTGTTCGGCTTCAAACTTGCTTTTGACTACCATGTCATCAATGTAAGCCTCCATTGTGTCGCCGATCTGTTTGCTAAACATTTTCGTGACCATCCGTAGGTATGTCACCCCCGCATTTTTGAGGCCGAAGGGCATGACCTTGTAGCAAAATAATCCGTGGGGACTGATGAAAGCAGTTTTTTCCATGTCTGGCCCATGCATAGCAATCTGATGGTACCCACGGTATGCATCCATGAAACTAAATCGAGCATGCCCAGATGTAGCGTCGACAAGGCGGTCGATTCTCGGCACAGGGAAGCAGTCCTTTGGGCAAGCATCGTTGACATTCGTGTAATCGACACAGACGCGCCATTTACCATTTTTCTTCTTCACGACTACGGTGTTCGCTAACCAAGTGGGGTACTGCACTTCTTTGATTGCCCCAACTTCCAACAGTCGGTCGACTTCCTCAATGACGGCATCGGTATGGATCGTGGCCGGCCTTCGAGGCTTCTGTATAACGGCTCGGCAGGATTTGTCCACATTGAGCGAATGACAGATAAACTTAGGATCAATGCCCGGCATCTCATATGGTGTCCAAGCGAACACTTCTATGTTTTACTTCAGGAAGGAGGTCATAGCCTCTCGTTCGGTGGGTGATAAGGTCGATCCCAACAGAAACGTTTTGTCAGTGTTGAGGTCGTTGGCCGCTACAGTGATCAAGTCTTCAACCGCTTCTTCTGCAGCTGGTGTGCCAACGTCGTCAAGGAGAGGAGCGTCCGGCGCTTCTACCCACTGGACCTGTTTTGGGCAGACCTTGCTTTTTATTGCCGCCACGTAGCATTTTTTGGCGGCCAACTGATCACCCAACACCTCTTCGGGCCCCCATGTCCCATTGAAGCGAATGACCTAATGATAAGTTGAGGCTACGGCCCCAAGCTTATGTAACCAAACGCGCCCGACGATAACGTTGTAAGGACTTGGCACATTAATCACCATGAACTCTACCTCTACGGTCCTCG
The DNA here is from genome assembly GCA_019985065.2 of Arctostaphylos glauca. Taxonomy (NCBI): domain Eukaryota; kingdom Viridiplantae; phylum Streptophyta; class Magnoliopsida; order Ericales; family Ericaceae; genus Arctostaphylos; species Arctostaphylos glauca. The sequence goes on along the minus strand of JAHSPW020000005.1, from coordinate 26,463,810 downwards.
AGCCCGTACGAATTGGGAGCGTGAGCTTGCCAAGGGGCCAAACGGGAGCCGAGTTGAATCCCACCAATGGTACTTCGGTGGGTGCGAGATCCATATCTTGCAAATGCAGCGCTTTGAACAAGGAATAGTACATGACCTCCGCAGAACTCCCTTGGTCAACCAGTATTCGATGGACCAATGAATTGCCGAGGGTGAGGGAGACGACTAACGCGTCATTGTGCGGCATTTGGAGGCGTTGCAGATCGTGATTGGAGAAGGAGAGGTTGCCCTCGGGCTGGTTTTCGAGATGTGGGCGTTTAAGTCCCGTACTTACAGACATGATTTGTTTGTCGTTCGCCGCACGCTTGATTTCGGCCCGGTGGTTCTCCTTTGCAACCGCGTCCACCATCCCATGGATGACATCGATCACTCGAACCTCGCCACTGTTCTCTTTCTCAGGTTCTGACTGGGATCCGGCTAGTGTTTTTTCTTCGTTTATGAACTCCTTTAGATGACCTTGTGATACCAATCGTTCAAGGAAATCCCTCCATGCTCGGCATCGTGTAGTTAGGTGACCCTTCTCCCTGTGGTATGAACAGCGGTAAGGGGAGTCCGACGTTTTCCGAAGTTCTCCCAATGGCCTCCTCGGTCATTCGAAGTACGGCTCGTGTTGTATTTTTTTGAGGATCTCGTACGTTGGGATTTTGAAGACTGTTTTCACGGCGGCGAATTCGTGGGGCCAAGGGCCCTTGTTTCTCCCGGAAGACACCACGTTCACACCTCGGCGCGCGCCGTCCTGTGTATTTTTGTTCCCATCCCCCTGACGGGGATGGTTTTGTTCGGCCTGACGCCGTTCACTGCGAGCCTCCTCCAATCTGCAGTGGTTGTCGATCCGGCCCATGAGGTCATCCATATCAGTGGGATTGGATAACATAAGATCTTCGAATAACCTGCTCCTGTGGTCCAACCCCAGTTTGAACGAGGTCACTGCAATGGCGGGATCACAACCCTGTATCTCGTTGAAGAGCTCCCAATACCGAGCGGCGTATTGTTTGAGAGACTCATTAGTCGACTTGCGCAACGCGAGGAGGGAATCAACACCCTTCTTCTGCCTGCTGCTGGTGACGAACCGAGCCAGGAAAGCAAGGGATAGGTCCTTGAAGGATGGAATTGACCCATTCGGTAGTTTATCGAACCAGAGGAGTCCTAGTTCCCCCAAGCTGGAGGGGAACTGTTTACACATCAAGGCGTCGTCAGAGCTGTAGAGAGACATCATCTGCCGAAAGTGCACCAGGTGCAGGTAGGCATCCGTCTTTGGGTCGTATTTAGTGAATTTGGGGGGATTGAAACCACGCGGTGGACGTACTCCATCGATCTCCCTGGTAAAGGGAGAAGAGATGAGCTGGTCGTGTATGATGTCGCATTGTGATCATGCTGGTCGTACCTCCTGTTCGGCCTTTCCCCATCTTCTGGCCATGAGTTGTCGTCTGAAATCCTATCCGCCATGATACCGAGGGGAACGCCCTCGATAGTTATGGCGCCTAGGGGACTGGTCCTTTCGGCCGCCATATCTTCTGTCTAGTTGAGTTTCATGCGTCAGGGTAACGTCCGAAGGTGTGGTTGGAAGAGAGTACGACTGAGTGCTACTGACTGGTTGAGCCCCTAGCCTTCTGTGAACTGAAACTCGTCGAGCCCCTCATTCAGCGTCCGAACAGTTCTCAGACGGTGTGGTCCGGGTTCGTCCCCGACCCCGTGTCTCGTTGATCACGTTTACTTCGGTCTGACTCCCAGTCGTTCGCCGGCCGGACGCTTCTGCCTTTCCCTTTGCTCTGGAGAGCGTGTCCTACGTCGCCTTCATCGCCGAGCTTGCGATGTTTCGCCGTTCTGGTTAGGTTTGATGGAAACTTTGAGTTGCGCAACCTCTTCTCTGACTAGTTGAAGCAGCTGATCCTTTTCTGCCAGTTGAACTTCCAGGCGTTCGACGTATGCTCTATCCCTCAGATCAGCACGAACTTCTACAGGTGGAGGTGGAGGAAAAAATGATAAAGTTACTGGGTCAGTTTCAGTAGCTACCATTTTCGGGTTTGGTGAGAATTGGGGTAAGGGTTTGAAGATGAGAAGTCCAAAGGATCTCCCACTGTTGTCGCCAAATTGTGGAGTCTGGAATCCAATTTAGACTTCTCGGGTTGATGAATCGAATCTTCACGAATATCCTGCAAAACACTCAACACTAAATTAGTGCCGACCGGGGGTTGAATTTCCGGTGGGCACTCCGACGATCAAGTTAGCTCTTTAGGAAGAATAGAAGCAACTTGAAAGTATAGTTTTAGCGCGAGCGTGTATGTACCTGTAGTAGGAGTACCATTGGAGTATTTATAGAGTGAGAATCCAACTGTCTGCCGGTGACTTCAGCCTAGTATGTAGGTCGTGATCCGAAGATCACGGAAGTGCTACCATGTGTCCCATGTCTGTGCGGATCGGAAGGGCGTACTTGCACGTTCCCTCAGAAAGCGGAGAACACGTATTCGTATTTAGGAACCGAGTCGCAGAGCTTTTTTAGATGTCCCGGCCGAGAAATTGCCGAAGGAGATCTCTTGGCCGAGTGATGAACGGCGAGCATAGATAGGCCGGAGATCGGTGCGGAATGTGAAGGTCACCGTTCGGAAAGGCCGAGCTCAAACTCCGGCCGAGAGGTCGTCTGGCCCAATAGCCAAAGACTCATAGCGGCAGGTTTGGATCGTGCCGACCTCCAGTTTACAACACGGATGATTATGGGCCGGGGGCCCACTAACCACTATTTCGGCCTACTACAGCTACTTATCCATTGATGTTGAATTCGGGTTAATTTTCTTTGTTCATTTTCGGAAATCATACGCTTTTCCTCAAAAAAATTAATGTTCATTGGGTTTTTTATTTGGCCATTTTCTTTCGGTATAGAAAAAAAAACCTCATTAATGAGAGTTTAAACTACAACCAGAAAGAGCTTAAACTAAGGAACAAACATAAAACACGGAACAACAATACAAAAAACTAATAAACAAGCTCAACACCATGCCAGGACAAGCGAATAGCCCAAGCACCATTGACAATTAAAAAAAAAAAAAAGATTGGTTAAGGATTTTGGAAAAAGTTAGACTGAAATTGTCTTTTATCATATGAACCATGCATCAAAATGGACAAATGTAGTAGGTAATTTTCTCAATCAATTGAAAAATTAATACCTCAATTATAATCCGCTGGAATTATTCTCTCCTTGAAACCTTGACCTATAAGATAAGAAATCATATTTTACCGTTCAATTAACTTCAAATTCCTCATTCTAAGTTAAATTGACCTAGGATTCTTTATCCTTATTTGATCAGAACCTTATCCCGTCATATGAACGGGGTTCTATTTTCATCTACAATTCAAGATAGTAACCGTTCTCCTCAAGTTAGCAACCCTTTAAACTGCCCTTCTTAAGCCGACAAACAAATGAACCACCTTTATTATGTCGGCTACTATATTTCAAGATCGGCGACAGACACTTTAAGTTTTACCTCCTTCAATTGGTCCCCACGTAGGAGGATACTTCCTTCTCGGATACACTTTAAAATTACCGTTTGAAGTCTATACAATCGCACTTAATGTGATTGACATTATTGCAGCCTTTTATGGAATGACACGCCTTCTCGTGCATGTCATTACCAATCCATTAAATACCTTCTAATTCCCAAACGAAATTACTTTCGTTTTAAACCTTCGTCTTCCCCTTTCTTATCCCTCGACTTTTCACGGTTTCTGTATGTTTCTTCAAACTTCTACTCTTTCATTCCATTTCTTTCACTTTTTCCCCCATTCGTTCTCGAAATGGGATTTTTCTAAAAACTCCTATCTTCTTTAGAAAAAATGGCCAAGTTTTGTCGCCATTACAACATCGCAAATGATGTTGTAATCGAACTCAATGACCCCAACACCCTCCGCGAGGGGTTTTATGAAGAAACAATTCATATCCCTCTTATGGTGATTATTGAGATTGGGGTTTGATTCCCTCATCACCCTCTTCTCCGCAAAGTCTTAATCTGCTACATACTCAACCCTATACAAATATCTATCAATACATACCAAATTGTAATGTCCATTGTTGAACTAAGCAGAATTTTAGGCATTGACCTGGGATTATGGGACATTCAATACAACTACGATATAGTCAAGTCCCACACCGACCTTTATTACCTCAAGAACTGCCCAGGCCAACAAAGAATCATAACCCATCTCACAGACTCCAACCGAGGTAACAATGATGAATTTTTTATTGTCACAAGCAATTGAGAATTCAGACCTTGGGAGTAAGAGAATGAAAGAATAAGGATTCCGAGGAGATTCAGGAAAACCCGTCAGTTTTTTTTTCTATTGCTTTCTTTATGTAATTGTTTTTGCCTTCTCGGCTACCTACCCGACACATGATAATCCTGTTTTCTTTGTCTTTGCAGCTGTCAATTGCAACAAAGGCCTAGTCCTTGCCGTTTCCAAACCCAATGACTTAAGGAAGGTTTTGAAATACAAAGGCCTCCGAGGATAAATACTTGCCTGATCACCTGAGGTGCTTTTGAGGTACACACCGACATACCGAGTATATATCAAAGATCGATCTGCTCCCCGAGCTACAGCTATCGCCATCGAAGGCGAAGGTGATGTAAATGAGGCCATCCCTCTCCCATTCTTAAGAGAACCACACCGGGTAACCGTTTTTGAACCTAAACACGAGAACATTTCTAGCCCATCCAGTTCGGGCTCTACCACTACATCCCTTCCTCACCAGGTTTGGAACTCAAAGGACGAAGCCAAAATCAACAAAGAAATGTCTCACAACCAAGGCATTCCTTCGCTAAAAAACCTCATCAAGCTTGACAGGAAGACCAACCCATCAAAAAGAAAACCCCCACTGCCTCCTGATGCCAAAACTGCGTCTCCACCCCCTCTACCAACCTCTTCCGTTCCTATCAACATCAAGAAGGATCCTCTCCCACCTCAAAAAAAAAAATTTGAAGAAGAAGTACGACTCTACCCCCTCCGAGCTGAGGTCGCCCAAGAAGGTTGAGATCTGGTCCCTAAAAATGCTGGTAGATGGAGAGCTTCCCCTTACGACTACCGACATCCTGAAAAACATGAGTGAAGCTGCTATGTTGCCGAAAGATGTAGAGCCCCTAAGGAAGTTGATGACCACACTCTGATGCAGTTAATGATCGCGCACAACCTCTGCATGGGTAACATTTCTCCCCCTAAAACTTCTTATTCTTGTCATTGCTTTTCATATTTGCATAACTTCTTAACTTATTATGTCCCCAGACAATCCAAAAGGCCATGATGTGTCTGAATCGTCATTCTGCTCAGGAGGCATGCTTCAAAACCAATGAGAAAAATGTTAGGGAATGGAGGAAATAAGCTGCCAACTCTAAAGATGAGGCCCAAGACAATCTTAAGAAAGCTCTCGATGCCGCAACAAGGGCAAATAACTTAGAGTCAAAACTGGTCAAAAAGAAAAAGAAATTCACCGAAGAGATGAAGAAGGTTGTTGGAGAAAAAAGCCGATCTAAGGCTCTAATCAACAAACTTATGGAAGACTATAAGAATGCTCATCAAGAAGGCATTAATGCAGCCACTGAGGATTTCATGAAGAATCAAATCCCCAAGCTTCAAGAAGAAATATTTGCTTTCGGATGGAAGGCCGCATTCAAGGCTTGCAGCATCCCCAAACAATCTAGTCTATACTACAAAGTCCCACAAGATTTCCCCGACCACAAACCCTGTCGAAGTCAACAACCATTATGCCGAAAAGGTGGCAATAGCTCTCGATCAAGAATTCTTCTTCCTTCCATTTTCCACAATAATTTTCATTTATTGGCATCCTCCAAAGACTACGGAGGAAAACGTTGAGGGAGCAAATACTGAAAATGTTCCTACCAATAACAGTGTTGGCGTCTGATCACTTCTAATATGTTTTCTGTTTTGTCGCCAACACCCTGCTCCATTTCTTTTCTTTTCCTAATGATACTTTGTCTTGACTGTCTGCTTGTGAATCATTGAGGCTTAACTCTATTTATGATCTAATTCTTTTTGCAACTAGGGCTTTCGAGGCCATCTTCTATATTGATGTCGGCTAACTTGGCTCTTATCTTATTCTTTAATGGTTTTGAGGTCTTACCTTTCGTTCATGTTTTTTGTGAATTTGGCTTCAATGCTTTGCATGAATTTGTTAGTAGGGCTTATCTATTCCCTTAGATGTGTTTTTGTTCGGCCTCAAAGTCTTGCATGGGTTTGAGTTAGGACCAATCTAAGGTCCTTTTCTTTCTTGACTTTCTTTTAAGCATGAGTATTACTACCAAAGTGAACAGGCACTTAAGCAATTTTTGCTTAAATTTTTTCTCAAGTTATTTGTTCAAAAAGTTGTTCTCTAGTTTAGTTTTCTTACATAACTTTTCTCAAGTTGGATTTACTCAAAGAACTTTTTTCAAGGTTAATTCTTAGGAAACTTTTCTCAAGTTTGCAATCAAGAAATTTGTCAATGATTTCTTTTCTCTAAAAACCTTTTTCAGGCTTCCCACAACTGTAAAACTTTAATCAATTTTTTCTGCTAGGCCTTTACCTAGAACATACACCCGAACTATTAGGCCATTTGCCCAAACAAGAGAGTCATTGCAGTGATTTTGGACCTTAGTTCGGGATCAATACCCCAATGCTTTGCTAAGGCCAAAACCTATAGAACTCGGATGAGAGTCATATAATTCTCCATGTCTATCTGTGACAAGAGACTCTAATCTCTTTTATCTTGACTGTGGGACCAACATTCTTGATTTTGGACCTTAGCCCATGACCATCACCCCATTTTAGCCCAGGATTATCACCCCATTCTTTTCTATCTCGGGTGAGAAACTCCCCCAGCAAGAAAGTGAAGGCTAAACTTTACTGCCTCGCTGAAATTTGGACACAGAAATGTAAAGAGATTACAAGAAAATTGAATTTTTAAGAAAACTTAATTTTTATAGATGAAGACAACTGGTTAACAAATCTTTTCCCGTAATATAAGAAAATTGAACTTCTACGATAACCGATGAGGTGCCAGTCGAAATCAAAGTACTCATTCAATTTACTATTTGTTCATGTGTTTTTTAATTATCGCATTTGTTAGAAGAAAATAATTTACAATATCTGCTTTAAAAAAGATAAGAATTTATTAGTAGAAATAGATGTACGCAATTAGAGCAAAGTCTTTTGATTACTAAAACTACTACGCTAGGTGTTAGGTCTACAACAACCAAGACTTGTCTAGACATTTATATGGTTTAAAATTTCTGATAAGGGCACATCAATAATGTAGAAAACAATTGACACAAAACTTAACAGGTGCACATTTTTTAAATAAAAATAACTTTAAAAAATTTGGCCTTTCGGTCACTGGCTCACTGCCTTTTCGAACCAAAGCCAAAAAATACGAATCACTGATTTGAAATCGGTATTCCTCTCTCTCTCTCTCTTTCTCTCTCTCTGTGGAGTACTATATACGAATCAGTTTTTTCTCGTTTGCTTCCACGGCTTTTCTCTCTCTCTCTCTCTCTCTCTTCCCCACCAAACCAAAACCAAACCTTCAGAGAGAAAGCAAACCATTTCTTGAATAGCCATTCCGCCAGAATTCTTTTTTTTTTTTTTTCCTTCTGAATTTTATCATGGAGGATGCTAATGGTAAGACCCTTGTGAATATTTTCTTCTGATTTTTTCCGTCATTAGCTCTCTGCACACTATTGTGGTGATATTCTATGTGAATTTTGTTTTGGGTGCTTCTAAGATATATGTTTGTTACGTTTTGTTAACACTGCTCTGGTTCTTGAATTTGGGGATCGGTACTTCGGGGTTCTCCGCTGGATCTCTCTTAATTGTCGGTCAAAGTTGTTATGTGTTCGATAGGAATCGTATATGTGAAATTCTAAATTATTTTCTTCTAGGTCAAAGCCATTGAAGACAAAAAGAGTTTGTAGTGGAACCAAAAAAATTTTTGGTTCTGCAACCGTAATTACAAAAAAGTATTCATATCTGGTAACGTCCTTATTCCTTGGTACTGATATTTCCAGTTTAATCTTCTGATTTTTATTTCAAGTAATGGTTTTATAGATCAATACAAAACTCAGCAAAACCTTTTTATTACTACTACATGTGAAACATTCCTTTTCAAGGATCCTTATGAACTTTATAAACTTAAAAAGGGGGTTCCTGGGAGCAGTGAGACACAGTTGCTCATTCTCGTTTATGTTTTATATATGAATAGTGGCTGGGCATTGCGCAAATTGAGCATCCATAAACTACATGAAATGATACGTACCATGCTAATGTCGCCTTGGTCGTAGTAAACCTAAATATTTGTGTATTAGCTTCCGTAATTCGAATGTTTCTGCTCTTATTGTGCAAATCCATTTCTAGCAATAAAATTCTAGATTTTTTACCTGTATAGACTGCGTAGTGGATATCGTGAAGCCAATAAAAAATGTATTACGGGCAAGTAAATGTACAAAAACTTGAAGAAAGTATCGCTGTAGAACTGATGAATTATTAGTAAAAGTAAAATGTTTTTTCTAACGAATGCGATAATTCAACAACACATGAATCATTAATAAATTAAATGAGTACAGATAACACATTCCTATATAATTACACATGATTAGGAGAAATTATTGAAGTTTTGTAACATGTTGACCTATATGATCAACAAATTTGACAACAAAGAGATTATAAACTGCGAGATTAGCAGTCTTGACCTATTTGTTGCACTCCACTATATATTTCATTTCAGTTTGATAGTTTACTTGTTCTTAGATATTTGCTTCGTTTACTCAACACGTTAAAGTTCATCTAGTATTGTCTATGATGATGTTCGGCAGTGATTGAAGCTAAGGATGGAACCATTTCTGTCCCCTCTGCATTTGCTGCTCACCAGGAAGGTAAAAATCAATCTTCTCTTCGAATACGTGTCAGACACCGAACGAGAAGTGTCCCTTTTTTTCTTGATGTGTTTCATTTGGACAATATGGGGACACTCTAAAACATGCTCTTTACGCACCATGGCACTCTTGATACACTCAACAGATAATCACAGGATAAGTCCGGAGTGTAAAATGAAATAGTAGTCTCTAGCTAAAGCCTAGAGAAGTCTTCTTTTTTGTTTGGGGACGCTGTTTGTTCAATAAAAAGACAGATGTAAATGATGAAATGCCTTTTGTAGTAACACTATTGTAAATGATGAATAGTACATATAATTTAAGGATATATTGGTATTATAACTACCACTAGAATTTCTTATATTGGTATTTGAATTTATACAATAAGCAAATTACTTGTTTCGTAGAACATTTGCCGAACGTCTCATGTTGTCCAAATTTTCAGAATTTGTTTAGAATTATCCATGCTGTGTACGTGTCATCTCACGTTTCCACATTCGTGCTACATAGGTTGTAGAGAATTGCACAATTGACGTAAATTTTAGTTCAAGATATGATTCAAATCCTGTCTGTTTGAAACTGATATCACTTTGTGTGACTGATTTCAAATTTACAACCCCATCATGTACATGTCACTGTCAGTTTTTGAACCATGATCGTAATTACCTTTTCTGCCAGCAGTGAATCGAACTGAATCAGGTCTTAACGGTTGGTCATAAGAATTAAGATACATAGAAATAAGTATATTTATACACTTGGATGTCTTAGATGTTTCATAAACATGAAGGATACTTGTATACACACGATAACATGATCTAGTTGATTATCATGTTGTAAATTTGTCTGTCTTCAGTGTTCACTCTTCTTTACTGTTTGATGCTAAGTTGTTATTTTTCCTTCCAACGGATACATGTCCCCCTGCCGTTTAGTCCTCTCATTGTGTTCTTCAAGGCATTGACACCAGGATGTTTATCTTTCACCCACCATTTATGTGCTATTATAATTGTAAGGTTGATTCCATCATCATTTCTCACCAAGTTATTTTTGTATGAATACTCCCACCTGATTTTTCTTTCACAATAGTTGCACTTCAAGTGCATTCTATCATTCTTGCTAACAAGAGTTCATTAGCCTTCTTTACTTCCCGTCATCTTCTTCTCTTTCAGTTTCTTTCATTTTCGTACCAACCATTCTGAGGGGAAAAAAAAGGCTACCGAATCCGAAGTCCTTGCTTCTAAACAACAATGACAATCATAATCGAAATACTCACCTCGAAGGGTCAAAGTACCCCAGCACCACACTTTTCCATCTCTCTTAGTTGATGCGTCAAAAAGAATTTCCTTTTCATGTAGAGACATATTGGTTACAGAGACATCCTTCTTTCTTCGGAATTTCATGGTTTAGGTCTCCAGACAATGAAAATAAGTATAAAGAAAGCGTAAGAATAATCATTAAGGCCTTTTAATATTTGTAGGAATCTTATTCAAGGGGAAAAAGGCAGATCAAAAGAAAAGGCAGAATTTGGGGAAGCTCCAATTGGCTGATCCATCGCGCTTGATTGATTCTACCTGCGATTCTTGTTCCTCGTTAATTGACGCCATATAGGAATCAGTTGTGCTTTGATTGCGTAATGCGCATTGTAATGGCACCATTCTGTTAACAAATATCATTATATACAATCATCTATTATTTTATATCTGAAATCTTTTTCTACTATACTGGTAACATTTCTCTAGTTTGAGATGGTTCATTTTACATGCCGAGTCAATAATTCTGTTTGGTCATCCAGAGTAATGTCAGCAGATTATAGAGCAAACCTGGTTAATAATTGAATGCTTCTGAAATCAATGCACACACTCGTTAAAGTAATTGTGCTTTTGATTTTTTTTACCAGCTGTACAGGATAGAGACCACAAATTCTTAACAAAAGCTGTTGAAGAGGCATATAAGGGCGTAGAATGTGGAGATGGAGGCCCATTTGGTGCAGTTGTTGTTTGTAAAGACGAAGTAGTTGTGAGTTGTCACAACATGGTATTGAAGAACACTGATCCAACGGCACATGCTGAGGTTACGGCAATAAGAGAGGTTAGAATTACAAACTAGATATGTGGCCACGTGTAATTTATCCTGTTACATTGAAGTTTTGTGGCCTGGGATATTTAGGAATGCTTCTTGCTGAACGCTGCTATTACGATTTATATACGTTAGAGGCATCTGATATTTTATTTCCGAAAAATATCCTTGGTCTGTTGACTGTTGGCAAGATAAATTTTCTGAGAGTAGTGCTGACATTTTTGTTCTAAAACTACCCTTTCCACTTCAAGCCACAGGGTCAAAACATGGGGAGAAAGGTACACAGTGGGAAGCATAATTAATTTTCATTTCGCTGCAGAAATTTCAGCTGTTAGATTGCTTGTGTTTTGCTATTTGATAAGATCCTGTGCAACTTTTCTTCATCTGGTTTGATGATGATGCATCATGGAAACTCTTTGGTTTACATACTAACACTGTTAAAATTGTTCAGGTTTATTAGTGATGCTTGACCTTCCTAATTTAATTCATACTGAATTCACACCAGGCTTGCTTGGTGGTAGCAGTCATGATAACATACCTGGAGAGCAGGACACTAGCTCTTTGCTCTTGCCCTGTGATGGACCTTGCCCATTCTCCACGCGACTATTTGAATTATGGCGTATTCATTAGTCTTTACTATAGTCTATAGTCATATTAGTTTATGGTGATTTGTTTGCCAAAATGTTTCCGTGTTTTATTGGTTAACTTTTATGCTGCTGTGCGATGAATGTACCTCCTAGAAATTTCACTCCCTCTCAGAATCCATTTCCTGGATAGATTTCTTTCCCTTTTATCTGAATGTGTGGCAAATTTAGGGATGCTCAAGTTTGTGAATCCATTTGGGTTGGTTTTGTTCTTGGATATCCTCTTTTCCTCTAGATAATTTCTGTTAGCAAACTTTGTGACTTACCCCACTTGGAAGCTACCTTTGAATGTCTCTCAATGGGCTGACAGTTGGTAGAGGCAGCAACAAATTAGATGCGGGTTTTGTTCGTACAGACATCAATCAATCAACACTTGATATTGCTCTCAGTTATTGTCTTTGGTTGTTGAGTGATGAAACTTTCAATGGCAATGCTTTTGTTGATGTCCTCAAAATTTTTGTTTGGTACTCTTACTTTACCCTTCCAGTACTCCAAAATTTATTTCAGGACATTTATTGTATGTTTGGCACTGTAAATATGTAATTCTCATACCTGGAATGACAAATGTTCCTCAGGCATGTAAAAAGCTCAATCAGATTGAGCTCTCCGACTGTGAAATATATGCCTCATGCGAGCCTTGTCCAATGTGCTTTGGTGCTATCCATCTTTCGAGAATAAAGGTTCGACTATCCTGGTGTATTTCAATTTGTGTATAGTAATCTCCTTGGCTTATGATTGAATGTGATTGGATGTTTCTGTAAATTCCCAGTTTACCACTCACCCCAGTTTGCTCTATTGGTGCAGAGGTTGGTTTATGGAGCCAAAGCTGAAGCAGCTATAGCTATTGGATTTGATGATTTCATTGCAGATGCGTTAAGGGGTACTGGGTTTTACCAGAAGGCTAACTTGGAGATCAAAAGAGCTGATGGTAATGGGGCCATTATTGCAGAGCAAGTATTTGAGAAAACCAAAGCCAAGTTTTCTATGTATTAATTCTATCCAAATTACTCCTGCATAAAAAGATGAAAACAACGAGAGCTCTCTCTCTTTATTTTATTATTGCAAAACTTATTTCATTCTGAATAAAAAGATGAAAACAACGTGAGCTCTCTCTCTTTATTTTGTTACTGCAAAAGCTAATTTCAGGTTGATTTATCTGCTTGTATCTCCAAATGATAAATATCCGTTTCTTCTATATGTTATCCCTCTACCTATTTATTTCGGTTTTGGGTTTGACTAGGGCTGCAAACAAGTCGAGCTTTGGAGTGCTTGAACTTGGCTTGTTAACTAAACGAGCCTAAAATCTAAGCTTGAGCTTGGCTTGTTCCGAGCCGAGATGAACTAAGTTCATTTACTTAATAAGCTTCTTTAAACGAGCCGAGCCTCTAAAATGAGCTATGCTGAGCTTATGAGATTCAAGATTGGTTTGTTTACAAAGTGAGCTAAAAGCTCGAGCTCTGCTTATTAACTAAATGAGTTGAGTCGAACCAAACTCTTACTGAGCCAATCTAAGCTTGCAAATGGCTCGGTTAGTTTGCAGCCTTAGATTTGAGGTAGGAAAAGAACCACATGGGAAACGGTAGGGAGAGAAAATTGAGTGGAGGAAGCAAAAAAAAAAAAAAAAAAAAATTTATTTTGGGGCCTGGATTAGGAAAATCTTCTTATATAGAAAAAAAGGAGGTCCCTAAAAATAATCCAGCATTTTCTTGGTTTAATACCTACCAAGCAAGATGAATATTTAAGCAATTTCATTTCCCTTTCATTATACGTTTTAGAGGGAAATATATATTATGTTTTTGGGTAAAATGCACTGACCTCCCTTGAGGTTTTTAACAATTGCAAGAATTTCTCCTTAGATTTTAAAAAATGCACTCACCTCCCCTACTTTTGAAACTATTACACCATTTTTTTCGTGTCGTTAATTTTCTACAAACACCATTAGTTTTGGTGCATAAAAGGCCAAAATACCCTTATTAGCCTTTTTATTTCTCCTTTTCTTGTATATACTTAGCCTATTTATGTGTGTATATAATATATTGTATAACAATATTTACATATGATATATGTGTGTTATATAACTATATTTATTATATTACACTTTATTTATTTATTGATCAAATTTGTGCCAATAAATATACATTTTATATTTTGACAACTATTTTTTTTTTACAAAAATTATATTTACTACTTAATGTATAACTTTTAATTTAATTTATTATTTTTCATTAATGTTTCAATTCATTTATCTATTGAGCCTTACACATCTTAAATTTTAGTAATCATTATTTAATTTTATAAAAAAAAATTCTCAATGCAATATCATTATTTTTTGTCCTATATATGTTTTTTGTTTGGTAGAAAGCACATATATATTTTAACCTATTATTCAAAAAACAATTCTCATGAGTTTGTTAAAAAAAAAGTTAATGTAACTTAATTTTAACATAATATTTCCTTGCTTATTAGAACTTTAGACTTAACTTCGGTTAATTTTATACAATTTTATTTATATATTATATTTTAGTAAAGAAATAAATATTTTTGACTTTATCTATTTGATTAATTTTATTTTTTACATATATTAATCCACTGTACTTGATTTTTTTACATTGTGAGTATTGACCGGAAAATTAGAACTTTTTACATATATTTTAAAAATAATTTTTCACTATTTGAAGTGTATTTAGCATCATCTTATCAGAATTTTTCCATTTTGATACATATTTTTATGATTTTTTGATCCTCTCGTTGCGAAAATTTAAAAAATTACAAAAAATTATGAAACAAAATATAATACTCACACTAACACATTTTGTTCCTAGACCTAAGGATGTTTCTTATATTAGAAGATGACACGACCATAAATGAATAAAAATATTTTGTATCGATAAATAAAAATAATGACATTAACCTCACAATGACACATTTTGTTTATAGTCTTAAGGACGGTTCCGATACTAGATGAGATGTCCATAACTAAAAAAATAAATAAATTATATCGATAAATAAAAGAATAATGAACTAATGCATTTGTTTAAAAAAAACTAAAATAAAAGTTGTGTGCCTTAGAGAGAGTTTTTTTTTATAGCCATTACCAAGGATTTTTTATGCATTTTACAAAAGTAATATGGTGACATCATAAAAAAAAAAAACCAATTTCTAACAGATTTTAACGGCGTGGGGAAATAGTGTAATAGTTTCTAAAGTAAGGGAGGTGAACGTATTTTTTAAAACCTTAAGGGAGGTCTCTGTAATTGTTAGAAACCTCAGGGGAGGTCAGTGCATTTTACCCTCTCTTTTCTTTTTGCTAAACAAGGAAACAAATTTTCTTTTGTATTCAGTTTCTTCCTGATGTATCTATACTCTTTATATAGTATTGTTAGATTATTTTCATAAAAAGAGTCCTGCAATCTACGTGCGCAACCTAAAGTCGTAGATTAAAAGTAATTTATAAGTATGTACGAACAACATTTTAGCTAGATAATAGTTTTAAATTGATCTGAAAAAAGAAGATTTACAAACATAAAAATCAAAATCAAAATTATTTTCTAATTTATTGCTTTGAAAATTTAAATAAATGTTTGTATAATTGACTGCCTTGTTAAATGGTAAAATGTTTGGTCTTGATTACCATATTTAGATAATTAGATTATTTAAAGAGCTAAACCTTTTTAAGTGTTTTTTTTTCCTTTTGTAATGTTTGGTTTTGTAAAGTAGTTTGACTCAATGTTTATGCTTACAATTGGCTTTATAACTGTGTAATTTCGGTCAACATGGTTTAAGTTTATTTTTTCCATAATATATAGATTGCTTACTTAAATGGCAATAAAGTGTGGAACATGGAAGACAGGCGAGCCAAAATCACCCACTAAGTGAAAAGTAACATATGAATATATTGAAGACAGGGAAGTTCTGAACTGCAAAGTTGGCACGAAGAGACAGGTTGAACAGAAATACACGTTCAGAGGAAAATCAAGAAAGGGGAGCGAGTCTAAGGGTGAAGGAACCGAAACCCACTTCTCTCGAAATATCACGAGGGCGCTAATTTTGACCAAATTCAAGATGCCAACTTCATACTGTATGATGGGGCTAGTGACCCCCCACTACCACATCCGACATTATTGTCAAGCAATGATCATTTACAATCATGATGTGGTGTTGATGTGCCAAATATTTATCTTCGGTCTCGGGCACTTGGCCTCGCGCTAGTTCTATAAGCTTGGGTTTAGATCCATCAATTGCTTCGAACAATTAAGGACGAGCTTTGTTGCTCGCTTCTTTTCAAGGAAGAAGACCTCGATGACCATGCAAGGGTAAGTTACGATGAGGTTGGAAAAGGGGAATCCTTGGGGGTGGATGCGCAACAATATTGAACTTCTACAACGAGATGGAAGATTCAGTGGAGGTATTCACAGCTGGAGCGTTCAAAATGAAACTACTCGTCAAGTCCGAGCTACGGAAGGAACTAACCCATAACAAACCGAGGGACCTCCAGGCACTTATGAAAATGGTAGATGAGATTTCCAACTTCAAGGATGAACTTTTGCTTGAAGAGTAAGAGAAGGGAAAAAAAAGGAGTAGTAGAAGGAAACAATGGAAGAGAAAAGTCGAGACAACTACGGCGGTACAAAGGGAGAGATGCTCCAAGACAAACGAATTCAAGAGGGAAAGATCTGAGAGGGAGACATATCAAAGGAAGGGGCGATCATAAATCAAGATTCAACTAACTGCTCTAAAAAATCTTCTAGAAATTTGAGAAAGAGGCATAGTACCACGCCGGAGACAAGAGTCGGAGAGACCCAAAGCTACATTAAGATTTCCATAAAGACTATGGCCACACGACCAAAAAACACTTCTCCCTCAGGAGGTGGCTGGATGACCTAGTGTAGCAGGGCCACCTCAAGTAGTTCCTAGATGAATCCCGGAGAGAAGATTGTCGAGGACAAGAAAGGGAAAGGGTTCAAAGCCACTCGGGATAGTGATACTCATCATGATGGCGCTTGATCCCGAAAATATGGCGCACCAGGTCAATTTAATAGAGACTAGTAAGTTGACCTTTGCTCACAGATACAATATCTCATTTGGTGAGGATGACAAGGAGGGGGTCGATTATCCTCCTAAAGATTCCCTGCTATTAATTTTGCAGATCAACAGCTACGAAGTGCAACGGGTGCTCATAGATACGGGGATGTGATGCTCTATAACACATCTGAGAATATTATTCTTAAAGCCTTGGACCTCACACATGTCAACATGCCTTTTTATGGATTTAACTATAGTTAGGAAGAGCCATTCAGAAAGATTATGCTTCGAGTTAAGATTGGTTGAGTAATGTTGAGACCGTAATACGTCTTGTATAATATCTCAATGTGTCCTTATTAGGCATACGTGCGATACTTAATCATTATTTTTATCAAATAATGCAAGTCAGGTAGTTTTTGTCAAATTATAGATTCTTTATGATAAATAAGGTGTTTTGACAACAAAATAATGATATCTGAATACCCGGAGAAGGTCCCGACACCCGAGAAAGGATGAAAGTGCGATTGGAGAAAGCGCCGGGATCGAGGGTGATGCAAAATTCGAGAAAATCCGAAGAAAGTTAAAGAAATCAAGGAAAGAAGAAAATTCATGAAAGCATGACCCTGACCTCTTCATCAGTTCAAGCCATCAGGTCAAGAAAAGCCTAACCAGTCGACCAAGGGAAGAAGTCAACAATACGGGGCATGACCGGATCATCAGGTCATGAATTTTGGAGCCATTAGGTCACGTGGGGAAAGCATCAGGTCATGCGCAAAAAGGGAAGGAACCTGACCTGATCATCAACTTATGTAAGGACTCGAAAAAAATTTATTTTTATATTATTGTTCGGAATGTCAAAAGAGTTTTAGTGTTGTTGGAAATGAGAGTTGATGGTGAGAAGGTTTAAAATTTTGAAAATTTAAAATTTTGAAATTTTTAAATTTTTGGATAGTAGATGGCCGTGACCAGTCATGCTACCAGTCACGCTTTAGCTTTTTGGACATTTTTTGAGGCAGTGGTCAGCTGTGATCGGTCAGGCTCCCTTTTACGTGATTTCAAAGAGCATAGATCAGATTTTTTTTGACAGATCAAACATTTTTCAAAAAAAAAAATTTTCTTCCTTTTCTCTCTCTAGAAAACCTTTATCTCCACCCAATTACATGATCTAACCTCAAGATCATCCAAATTCCTTCAAGATTCTCCGTCAATATATCAAGATTTATTGATGATTCAAGTTTGGTAGCACCATTTCACTTGGAGGAAGGTTGATTAGAGCTTCTTATTCACCATGTAAGCTAGGGTTTCATCTTGGAGCTTAGTCTTGGATTTTCACTTCGAGGTAGGGATATTTCACCTTTATTATGCGTCTATTGCTTGATATAGTCCGACGAGGGTAAAAACGTAATCAGTAAAATACGTTTATCCCCCCAAATAAGTAATGAGTTCGGCCGAGACCGGATAATATGTCCAGAGGCACGTGTCGATCACATGAGGGTATGGCCGACACGAGGAGTGTCGACCATACATAAATCAGGACAACTAAACAAGTATTGAGCAAAGCCGACCTGAGAAAGGCGGACTCACATCTTACCGACCATATAAAGTCGGCCCGAACTACAGTTGGCCCGAGAAAGGCGACGAGCAATCGTTGCTCCGAGATAAGACAGAATCCCGAATAATTCGGGATAGAGTTCAAACAGATATGGATGAGAAATCCACGGCCAATTAATTAATATGAGAAGTATTAATTGAATGAAACTCTAATGTGATAGAGAGTTATCCCATTAGTGGCCAATCAGAAGGCACTTCACTCCAATTAGAATCCTAAAAGAATTGAGATTAAAGAGAAAGTCTATAAATAAAGCTCCAGATCAATAAAAAATGTACGTTCTAACTAGCACATAGTTTCGCTTGCTAATAGAGAATATTAGCTTTAGTTATTATTCCTGTGAGTTTTGGCCTGACTTAATCATCGAAATGTCTTCCTGCCACAGCGGCAGAGCGCTCTTTGACGAATTATTGTTTTGCAGATCACAGGTCCACCCAAATTGAGAGCATTGTTTCGGCTGGATAGTGAGCTCTTAGTTTTTCGCCTTGATTGAGAAAATCCACCCATCTACAATTGGCGCCGTCTGTGGAAAAGCTAGAAACTCATGGCTGAAACACCCAAAAGAGATCAGGGGAGGGAGCGCGAAGGGAAAGACAGATCTAAATCCCCTCCTCCAGTTCCACATAAGTCGAGGGGACCTAGAAAAGAAATCCCTAGGGTTCAACCCCCAAAGCTAGTAGGGGAGCATCCTGGAGAACAGGTGCTGCCCCCTACCGTTCCATTACCCACCAATACTCCGGTAGCTCCCGCGCTACCAACCGCATTGCCATCGCTACCTCTAGAGCAGCGTCCCGATCTTCCGCAAGAAGCGGAACGATTGAGAAACAGGGACAGATCCCTAACTCAAACCCGGAACAAGGGAGGGAGAGAATCCCGAACTCACGAAGGGACTCGCCGAGACGAGGATTATAATAATGCTGATCGGATCCGGAGGAGGGACCAAGAAATAGAGGACATGAGGCGTTACATAAGACGCATGGAGAGGGAGAACCGCACTCTCCGCAAGCAGAGAAACCTGGCCCGACAGTTGGTATCTGGGCGTGATGAGCGTTCTGAGACTGGGCCATCAAGGCAGGATAGCCAACACGAACCGAGTAGGAGGCCCCGAGGAGGGGAAAACCAGGCTGGGGAACCGTCAAATCTGGCGGATTACCTCCAGCGCAACCACTTCCCGACATGTGGGAATGGCTGAATCAGCGGGCAGGGATGCCCCCAAATGTTCAGTAGGGGATCCCATATCAAACTGTACCACCAATTGCTCCGGTTACCGATATGAGAGCATGTTTGAATCAGCAATTGGGATTCAACCACCCGGAGGACGACGAGAATCATAAAGAGCTGCAACAGCTAGCAGTGTCACTGCTGTCGGTACAGATTGAGACGGAGGACTTACCCAGAAAGTTTGTCCCTCCAAAGTTCACAATTTATAATGGATGAACGGATCCGATGACCCACATCAAAGGACTCGTGAACTCCATGATGATTTATGTAGGCCATGACAGCCTCTACTGTAAGGTTTTTTCCTTGAGCTTGGGCGAGACAGCCCTGAATTGGTTTCAAGCCCTCACGCCGAGGTCCATTACTAGTTGGAGGCAACTGGCAGACCAGTTCCTCAAACGATTTGTGGCTAACCGAACACAAAAGAAATATGTGAACACCCTTCTGGCCTTGAGAAAAGGACCGGAGGAGGATCTCAGGCAATACGCCAGCAGATATTGGGCGACCTATAATGAGATAGGGGATTGTACAGAGGCCTATGCGGTAGAATACTTCAGGCTGGGTTTGTCGTACCGAGATCGACTGAGGGAATCTCTCAACATAGATCCCCCGAGTACAATTGCCGACCTAATGGGAAGGGTTGAGAAGTACGCTAAGTTCGAAGACGAGATTCGCCGAGACAAGGATCGGCCAACTGGGAAAGCGCATAGGAGTGCGACGATAGAACCAGCGGCAAAAAGGCCACGAACTGAGGTGGCCGAAGTGGCGCAAGTAATGAAGGAGCGCAAACCACTTGGACCCCAGGCATATAGGGCGATTCGTACGGTTTTCAGCACTCCAATATTCAAGTTGATCTGGCCCTTGAACAACGAGCCTTTCTGGAAATGGCCAGCAGGGTCAGAGGGGGAGCCAGTAAAACGCGACCCGAACAGAGATTGGTGCAGCTATCACCGCAAGGCGCTTAAACGATTCCTAGAGGAATTAGTTGAAGCCGGGCACCTTAGGCGATTTGTGGCCGATCAGCGGCAACCAACAGTTCAGCCGGAACCAATGGAAACCGAATTCTCTGAGGAAGAGGCGACGATAACCGGGACCGTGCATGTTATACACGCAGCAACTCCAGTTCTCGATAAAAAAGAAATACGGCTCCAGCGACGCCGAGACGGTCATGAACATCACGTTCAGCACCTCGGACAAAAGCGAAAAGAGCCCGAGACAAAGACGGACACGGTTATATCCTTTTCAGATAAGGATCTGGAGGGGGTGGTGCACCCCCACAATGATGCATTAGTAATCACGCTGCTCCTCGGCACCATCAACATGGAGAAAATCCTAATTGACCAGGGCAGCTCAACAAAAATTTTGTACTATGACGCTTTTAAGAAGCTAAAACTTGACAAGGCAGACTTGCAAAAGGCCGACATTCCACTCATCGGATTCAGCGCCGAGGCAGTCTGGCCCTTGGGATCCATCACTATTCCCGTGCGGGCAGGGAGAGTGACCCTGGATATCGACTTTCTGGTCGTAGACGTACCATCGGCATACAATGCCATTGTGGGGAGAACTTGGCTCCACAGGATGGGGGCAATCCCTTCCACCTATCACCAGATGCTAAAGTTCCCGGGTAAGAAGGGGATCGAATGTGTTCGGGAGAATCAGACAACGGCGAGAAGCTGCTACGTCACCTCGATAAAACATAAGCCCAAGGCCGAACACGTAAAATCTATAGAGGTCCCAGATTGGCCGACGATAGAGGATATCGGGCGTAATCCAGCTGATCGAGTTGTGGAAAAACTCAAGCAGGTACCGGCTCATGAGACAGACCCAGAGCGGTACTTTCTCATCGGAGAAGAGTTATCAGAGCAGGATGAGAAAGTCCTAATAAAAGTCCTTAAGGAGCACATCGATGTATTCGCTTGGACACCACAGGAAATGCCTGGGGTAAGCCCGGATATCATATGTCATCACTTGAATGTGGATCTTACCCACAAATCCATCATTCAGAAAAGAAGGAGATTGGCAGTCCAACATGTGGATGCCGTGATAGAAGAAGTAGATCAGCTGTTGGAAGCCGATGCCATCAGAGAGGTGCATTACCCCGAGTGGTTATCAGACACCGTAGTGGTTAAAAAGAAGAATGGAAGGTGGAGAGTATGCGTTGACTTTACGAACCTAAATAAAGCCTGTCCTAAGGATAGCTTCCCACTGCCAAAAATAGATCAGCTCGTGGATGCCACAGCTGGGTATCGGCGCATGAGCTTCTTGGATGCATACCGGGGATATCATCAAATAGTCATGTACGCGCCGGACCAAGAGAAGACGTCTTTCATTACTCCACGTGGATTATTTTGCTACAAAGTAATGCCATTCAGACTAAGAAACGCAGGAGCAACATACCAAAGGTTGGCGACTCTTATGTTCAGGGAACTGCTCGGGAAGAGCATGGAGGTGTACATCGACGATATGGTCGTCAAGTCTGAGGAGGCCGAAACCCATATCGACGATCTCGGCAAAACTTTTTAGGTACTCAAAAAGTACAAACTCAAGCTCAACGCCTCGAAATGTGCTTTCGGGGTCAACTCGGGAAAATTCTTGGGGCATCTGGTTACGCGGAGGGGAATAGAGGCCAATCCCGATCAAATCATCGCCCTGCAAAATCTACAGAGCCCCCGAACTGTGAAGGAGGTTCAGAGGTTGACAGGAATGGTAGCAGCTCTCAACAGATTCATCAGCCGATCATCCGACCGATGTCAGCCGTTTTTTCAACTGTTGAGAAAACAGTCCAAGTACTCCTGGGGGGAGGAATGCGAAAGGGCTTTCCAGGAGATCAAGACCTACTTGGCAAACCCACCTTTGATCATGACTCCCGAGAAGGAAGATACATTAACACTATACCTGGCCGTATCCGAGCATGCGGTCAGCGCAGTTTTGCTGAAGAATAAGGATGGTGAGCAGACGCCGATATACTACGTGAGTAAAACACTTCTCGACTCGGATACGAGATACCTCCCATTGGAGAAGTTGATTATGTCTCTTGTGGTGGCCTCTAGGAAATTACAACACTATTTCCTGGCCCACACGATAGAAGTACCGACTAAACAACCCCTCAGCACTGTCTTGAGAAGAGCAGAACTGTCAGGCAGGGTGGCAACCTAGTCCGTGGAACTCGGAGAATACGACATCAGATTCCTCCCAAGGATAGCAGTAAAGGGACAAGTCCTAGCAGAATTCATTACGGAATTCTCCCACGAGCCTACAGTAGATGTGGCTTCAATCTCAGAGAAGGGCTTGCCCGAACAGGGAGAGCAAGATGGGATGGCTCTCGACCAAGTACCGTACTGGAGGTTATATGTCGACGGATCATCATGTTCGCGTGGATCTGGAGTCGGCATTGTTATTGAAGAACCAGATGGATGTTATTTTGAGCAGTCCATCCGACTGAATTTCAGTGCCTCCAACAATGTCGCCGAATACGAGGCATTGATACACGGGCTCAAGTGCGCGCATAACCTGGGGGCAAAGTATGTGGAAGTCTACTGTGATTCACAACTGGTTCTCAACCAGCTCAACAAAGAATATGCCACCCGAGACGAGAAGATGACCGCCTACGCGGATAGGGCTAGAGCATAGTTATCAAAGTTCAAGAAAGTGGAAATGACACACATCAGCTCTAGACAAAACGAGCATGCAGATGCCTTGGCATGTTTGGCTTCGGTAATACCCCGAGGTAAGCACAGGACCATATATGTGGACGCCATCGAGTATCCGAGTATCGACATCCCAATTGCTGAGAAGGCTTTGGAAATCGATCTCGGCCCAAGTTGGATGGATCCCATTATCACCTACCTAACTGGGGGAATGGTTCCCGAGGATAAGAAGGAAGCTCATAAGCTGCGAATCAGAGCAACGCGCTTCTGGCTCTCGCCTAAGCAAGAACTTTATCGAAAGTCCTACACTTGTCCCTATCTGAAGTGTGTGCACCCTAATCTAGTACAGAAGTTCCTGTTCGAAATTGATGAGGGGACGTGTGGGAGCCATGCTGGGGGCAGATCCGTCGCCCATCGCGCCATATCTCAGGGATACTGGTGGCCGTACATGCAGGAGGATGCGAAGAAATATGTCCAGACTTGCGAGAAATGCCAGAAATTCGCCCCGATCACACATCAGCCTACTGTCGACCTGGCACCACTCACCAACCCATGGCCCTTTGCTCAGTGGGGCATGGATATTGTCGGTCCACTTCCCAAAGCAACTGGGAAAAGAAAGTATCTGTTGGTTGGCACAGATTACTTCACCAAGTGGATAGAGGCCGAACCCCTGGCCAAGATCACAGAGAAGAATGTCGAGCGATTCGTCTGGCAGAACATCATAACTAGATTCGTTATCCCATATGCCATCGTCTCGGATAACGGACCCAGTTCCAGGACAAGTTCAAGGCCTTCTGCTCACAGTATCAGATTCGAAACTACTATGCCTCAGTGGCGTATCCACAGTGCAACGGGCAGGCAGAAGTCTCAAATAAAATGATACTGGGAGGAATTAAGAAACGGCTGGAAAAGGCCAAAGGCAAGTGAGTGGAAGAGTTACCGCTCGTCCTGTGGGTATACAGGACCACCCCACGCTAATCTACGGGTGTCACCCCGTATTCACTCGCGTATGGCACCGAGGCTATCATCCCGCTTGAAGTCAGCATCCCAACTCTTCGCACCGAGTTAATGGAGCAGGGAGGGAACGATCAAGCATTGGCAATAGAGCTCGACCTCGCCGAAGAAAAACGGGAACGGGCCATGATCAAACTGGCTTCCTATCAATCCATTCTCTCCAGGTCTTACAATAAGAAAGTCCATCAAAGGGAATTTAATCTCGGCGACCTGGTCCTTCGAAAGGTCATGGGAAACACAAAATACCCAACTGATAGCAAGCTCAGAGCCAATTGGGAAGGTCCATAAAGAGTCATCGGACGCCTCGGGAAGGGTGCCTACAAACTGCAGGACCTTGATGACAAAGAAATACCCCGCACTTGGAATGTTTCCAACTTTAAAAAGTTTTACCAGTAGACTTTCCTTTTTTAGTACTTATGTTTACTACACTTGATTGTTAATGAATAAAAGCATCAGTTTCAATTTATGACTAGATTTTCAGTAAGGCTATCAATGTTGTGGCCACCTTTACTACCTTACTGGGGGGGCAAAGATAAATCCAGTGCATGCATGAATAGAATGTAAGAACAAACTTGAGAAAAGTTTAAGAAAGTTCAACACTTGAGAAAAATTTGAACTCCTGAACATACTTGAGAAAAATATGTGTTTAATCCTAACTACAGAATAAACAAGCCAAACAAACTTGAGAAAAATTTGAGAAAGTTCAACACTTGAGAAAAGTTTGAACTCCCAAACATACTTGAGAAAAGTATGTGTTTAATCCTAACTACAGGATAAACAAGCCGAACAAACTTGAGAAAAGTTTGAGAAAGTTCAACACTTGAGAAAAGTTTGAACTCCCGAACATACTTGAGAAAAGAATGTGTTTAATCCTAACTACAGGATAAACAAGCCAAACAAACTTGAGAAAAGTTTGAGAATGTTCAACACTTGAGAAAAGGTTGAACTCCCAAACATACTTGAGAAAAGTATGTGTTTAATCCTAACTACGGGTTAAACAGCCGAACAAACTTGAGAAAAGTTTGAAAAAGTTCAACACTTGAGAAAAGTTTGAACTCCCGAACATACTTGAGAAAACTATGTGTTTAATCCTAACTAGAGGTTAAAAAGTCGAACAAACTTGAGAAAAGTTTGAACTCCCGAACATACTTGAGAAAGGTATGTGTTTAATCCTAACTACAGGATAAACAAGCCGAACAAACTTGAGAAAAGTTTGAGAAAGTTCAACACTTGAGAAAAGTTTGAACTCCATAACATACTTAAGAAAAGTATGTGTTTAATCCTAACTACAGGTTAAAAAGCCGAACAAACTTGAGAAAAGTTTGAGAAAGTTCAACACTTGAGAAAAGTTTGAACTCCCAAACATACTTGAGAAAAGTATGTGTTTAATCTTAACTACGGATTAAACAGCCGAACAAATTTTAGAAAAGTTTGAGAAAGTTCAACACTTGAGAAAAGTTTGAACTCCCGAACATACTTGAGAAAAGTATGTGTTTAATCGTAACTACCGGTTAAACAGCCGAACAAACTTGGGAAAAGTTTGAGAAAGTTCAACACTTGAGAAACGTTTGAACTCTAGAACATACTTGAGAAAAGTATGTGTTTAAACTTGATTACAAGTTAAAACAGCCGAATAAACTTGAGAAAAGTTTGAGAAAGTTCAACACTTGAGAAAAGTTTGAACTCCCGAACATACTTGAGAAAGGTATGTGTTTAATCCTAACTACGGGATAAACAAGACAAACAAACTTGAGAAAAGTTTGAGAAAGTTCAACACTTGAGAAAAGGTTGAACTCCCAAACATACTTGAGAAAAGTATGTGTTTAATCCTAACTACGGTTAAACAGCTGAACAAACTTGGGAAACGTTTGAGAAAGTTCAACACTTTAGAAAAGTTTGAACTCTAGAACATACTTGAGAAAAGTATGTGTTTAAACCTGATTACAGGTTAAAACAGCCGAATAAACTTGAGAAAAGTTTGAGAAAATTCAGTACTTGCGAAAAGTATGAGTTTAAGCCTAACTACAGGTTAAACAACCCGAACAAACTTGGGAAAGGTTTGAAAGAGTTCGACACTTGAAGAAAGTATGAACCCCCGAGCATACTTGAAAATAGTTTGTGTTTAATGGCAAAGTGTAAGTTAAACATCCGAACAATCTTAAGAAAAAAGTTTGAGTTGTGTATTAAAGAACGGTGCAAAGCACTAATCGCAAATACGGGCAAGATTGCCGACTTCATGCAAGCAGAAGCTACCAAAAAATTATCAAGACAAGAGTTACCGAGGAAAGGCTCGAATTGTATATTCATTCATATGCGACTTACATCCAAAGAACAAGGGTGCGAAAGTGAAAATAACCAGTTTGTTACTACTACATACTAAAAACTGTGTAAAAACAAAGACATCCTTTAGACGATGTCGACAGGGCCCTCCTGGAGTTGTTCTCCCCCTGCAGCAGTCTCTCCGACACCAGTAACTTCCTGGTCATCAGCAGTAAGGTCAGTGATGCCGCCTTCCAGCCCTTCAGTCTGGGCATCCTCGGCCTCCTCATCGCCGAGCTCAGATGAATGAGGAATCTTCTTGAACAGAGAAGAATCCGAAGGCACGTTGCATGCCCTCAGCACCGCCTTCCATCCTATTGCAAGAAAGTCTTCCTGCATGTCGGGGATCTGGTTGGTCACGAAGTCCTCAGCCGCTTCATCCGCTCCACGTTTGTAGGCTTTGGCATCCAGAGCAGACATCTCTTCGGCATGCTTCATCTTCAGTGCTGCCATTTCAGCAACCAGGTCGGCTGATCTCTTCTTTTCCTCAGCCAGGAGACGGCTGAATGATTCGGCACGCTGGGCAATCTCCAGCGCCTTCTTCTTGTAGTCATCAGCCTCATCCTGCGCCTTGGAGAACTTGGCTTTAAACTCACGAGCCTCGGCTTCTGCCAGATTAAGCCTGGTCTCTTGCTCTTGACTCTGCCCGAGACACAGCATGGATTTCTAGATTGCTTGCGCAGAAAACGAAACAATAAGAAATCTGATAACCAACAAAGACACGATCAAGTGTTATGATACTTACGAAGATGTTATGCGCAACCACAGTGCGCAGCAGCGATCGATCATCTGACTCGGCATAAGGCTCGATATCCCTGGGCAGCATCAGCGCCTCGGCCAGAGCAGTCGCTACACCCAAGTCACCCACAGTGTCGGCGATTGTAATAGGGTTGGCGCCAGATACCAAGAGGGCTGGAGCCCATGTGTCCGCCTTCTTAGGAGGTCTGGATTTCCCTTTTGCCTTAGAGGGACCAGCCGCGTGAGCCTTAACCAGTCTTTTCCTCTTGGAGCCGGCAGGAACCTCGCCTGCCTTGGCGGATACAGAAGAGGGATGCTCTTGGGCATCTCCTTCATCGGCCTTCCTCTTGGCCACCACCACGCCAGATGGCTTCTTCGCTTCAGTGGGAGTCGCCACCTTTTTCGCCTTGGCAGTCGCTTCGCCTTTTGCTTCATCAGCTCCCTCAAGTTCAGAACATTGGGATTCTTCGACATAATTTCTTGGTTGATTTCCTAATCGTCTTCGGTATTCCAAAGCGTAGGGGGCCGAGACCTTGAATTACCCATCGATGAGGACAAGGAGGACGAACTCGGAACCTCGGCTACTGCAGCAACGGTTATGCACTGCGGTTCCCTCAAATACGGCAGCGGAATGCCTTCAGGGACAGACCTTTCAGTTTGTTCGGCAACTACTTTGGTTACGTGCGCTTTCTCTTTAATGTAACCCCTGTATGTCGGGTTGTATCGCAGCAGCACTTCAGCGGATCTCGGCTTCACTTGCCCTTCTACGCCCTTATAGCGCAACACCTTCTTCATATCTTCCGGATTAGTGGCGTAGACCTTCCGACCTCGGTTTGCGTTGACAGCTGCAAGAAAATCAAAACGACAAGAGATCAGACATCATTAGCCAAGACAAATCAATAGCAGGAAAAATGACTCAATAAAAGACAAACAAAGAAGACTGACGGGGTTGCCCAAAGCTGCGAGGCACGGGAATTCGCGTGTGCTCGGGTTCGTCGGGAGAAAACTCCCAATTGCCAGACACAATCAGGAAGTCATCGTCATTTCCCCTATTGGAATCTACGAGATGTGTGACTATCTTTTCACGGCCCCTACGTGACTTAAGATACCACTTCTCGTCCTTGTTGTAGGCCATATCATAGTTATAATTGATGTCCCATAATCCTAGATTCGTATTGCACAGTTCGTTTAAGCGAACGGTGCCCATTACTATCCTATACGTATTAATGGATATCTGCATAGGGTTAAGCTGATACCAGGCTAAAACCCTGCGGAGTAAGGGATGGAGGGGAAACCTAACTCCGCCCTCTGTGACGGCCATCAGAGGGATATGGATCGAGTCCTCATCCCGAATCTCAGGATGAGTCTCAGGAGGGTTGATTTCAACTACCACATCATCTGGGATGTTGTAGTGACGACGGAACTCCGCTATGCTCGCCGAAGAGGCGAAGTGTCTATGGAATACTCCCATATTTAGAGAATGATACGGGAGAGATCTACGAGAAAGATGGACGAAGAAAACAGAGTAAACCCAAAGGACTTACAGAAGCACGAAGAAAACAAAAAAAGCGAAGGATGAAAAGAGCAGGATGGGAGTTTAAGTGACAGAATAAACGGATCCCTCACCCCTGGATACGAAATTAATGGACAAGGGGATTCTTTGCCCCTGTAAAGTCGATTAATTACCAGGGGGCACTGAAACGGTGCGTGAGGCACGCGCGGGAAGCGCATCCTTCCATAAAAGCAGCACACAAACGGTCACATCACATTTATTAAGGGACAAAGCACGCCTCAAATGGACCGGATACACATGCGAACCGTTTGAAGTCGATACAGACCCCCGCATGAGTACACTGTATAGCCTCGACTACTCCGCCAAGTCGGTACGAAGCAGCCGAAGCTAGGGGGCAATTGATGAGGGTAAAAACGTAATCAGTAAAATACGTTTATCCCCCCCCCCCCCCCCCCCAAATAAGTAATGAGTTTGGTCGAGACCGGATGATATGTCCAGAGGCACGTGCCGATCACATGAGGGTATGGCCGACACGAGGAGTGTCGACCATACATAAATCAGGACAACAAAAACAAGTATTGAGCAAAGCCGACCTGAGAAAGGCGGACTCACATCTTACCGACCATATAAAGTCGGCCCGAACTACAGTTGGCCCGAGAAAGGCGACGAGCAATCGTTGCTCCGAGATAAGACAGAATCCCGAATAATTCGGGATAGAGTTCAAACAGATATGGATGAGAAATCCACGGCCAATTAATTAATATGAGAAGTATTAATTGAATGAAACTCTAATGTGATAGAGAGTTATCTCATTAGTAGCCAATCAGAAGGCACTTCACTCCAATTAGAATCCTAAGAGAATTGAGATTAAAGAGAAAGTCTATAAATAAAGCTCCAGATCAACAAAAAAGGTACGTTCTAACTAGCGCATAGTTTCGCTTGCTAATAGAGAATATTAGCTTTAGTTATTATTCCTGTGAGCTTTGGCCTGACTTAATCATCGGAGTGTCTTCCTGCCACAGCGGCAGAGGGCTCTTTGACGGATTATTGTTTTGCAGATCACAGGTCCACCCAAATTGAGAGCATTGTTTCGGCTGGATAGTGAGCTCCTAGTTTTCCGCCTTGATTGAGAAAATCCACCCATCTACATAGTCCATCTTCTATAATTTATTTGTTGTTTGGTCTTGTTTGAGAGTTTATGAAGGTTTGAGAAGAACACATCCCTTGATCTTATCGTGAGCATTCATAGTTTTGATTTTTCTTTCTGAATATTGAAGTAGACATGGGTCCTTTGATTTATTTTATACCGGAATACTTCAACCTTTGATGATACTCTGTTTTGATCTCGTAAATTACTCATTTCCTTCAGTACATCCCGGGGTTCCAACCCAACATGTGGTTTGGTACGTTATAATGATTTGGGCATAACGTGGTGGTGTATGATTTCGGGCCATAGTGTGAAGTAAAACGACGTATCTTGTATTTCGAATACCTATTGTCCTGAGTTATGGACTTTTAATGAAATTCTAAGACATGTTATGAATGAAATAAGGTTGATTTAAGACATGGAATACATATTAGTATGGGAACTACCGTATCACAGTGTTTAACTCTCATGTCCTCTTAGTACAAAAATCTATTTTTCCTAGTACGATGTCAAGACTTAGCTAACAGGAAGTCTTGTGTTCAACCATGGTTGAGTTATATGGTGAGGTGGTAGTATGAGAGGTCCATTCTCCTATAGGCCAACTTCTTGTAAAGTGACTTATGAAAATAGCTTCATCCTACTCTAGTCTAGTGAGGAGTTTCTTTGTTTCCAAAGGGTGTAGTCTGGCCCTGTCCTATCATGTAGCAGTCTATAAGGTTAATTTGCCTAATCCTCTCTTGGAGGTCAACACTAACAAAGCTAAATGATACGCTATCATAGACCGAAAATGGTCACGACATGAGTTGGTCGTGAAATGACATGAAGTGGTTGATAAGTGACTCGTTGGCAGATGATTATTCACATGCCTCCATTTATGGTTTTTATCACACTTTATAGTTTTGTCGCTTTTGCATCTTCATTGTTAGTTTTTCATTGGTTGTTGGGATTGCACAAAACCCTATGGTATATTTGAATGACAATAGTATGATGTGTCATGATATGACATAAATTATCTTTATGATACATTATTAAATAAAAATGTGAAATGTGAATTATGAGGTCAGTAAAAAGATGGATTAGGCACGAGAAAAGTTATGGAACATATGATCTATGATGTTGCTTAAATGAAACTAGACTATGGTTATCTGATGCATGACATAAGGGGACACCGATATGATACGATACGAGATGATTGACATAGGACACGTGACATCGTGCCTCTAAGCTGAGGGTATAGACTACTTAGTTGGGCTCAGCCCACATAGTCTATGCTTTTGGCGAGAAGATACAAATGTCACCTATATCGTTTTACATTAGATTCCCTTAAAATTGATAAATAATAAGTTACTTTGTAGTTAAGTAATATGAACATCTATTTGACATTGACAATAGATGTTGTGCATATCACCCAGCCTAAACCTCGATAATATCTGAATTCTATAAATACTATTGAATTGAGTATTCGGTATTTTGAAATGAAAATGTGACATGTAAATTGTTAGGTTTTGCCAACTTTACATGTTACATTTCCACAACAGATTATCACGACAGAAGCAACATTCATGTCATTCTGTAATTCTAACCATTGTTGAATTGAGTATTCAGCGAAAGAAATGTTCACGAATAATGAATTTAAGCGATATTCAAATTGTCTAAAATCATGAAATATGAACATCAGTTGTATGGAGATACCAACACATGTTGTCCATATTTCCTAATTTTAGTCTTGATAATTTTTAAATTCCAGTAATGTTGTTGAATTGAGTATTTGACATTCAGAATGAAAGTGCATTAGACAATTGTCAGATATTGCCAACTTGTGTGTCATGTATTCTAGAAAGATTATCTCGATGGCAATAGCATTCATGCAATATTAACTTTGAACTTCCCGAAACGTTGTTGAATTGAGTATTTCGCGGGAAATGAATGAAAATGTAATACGAGCTGGTTTGGCTTAGACTAAAATGACATATTGCATTTTTCGAAAAGGTTAATATGATAATTTATCCACAAAAAAACCAGGCCTTTGTTAAACTTGAATTTTCCTATGTCTGAGAAATCGAGTGTCCGGTATCTTGGGAATAGAAACACAACGTGCAATAGTCGATTTGCATGTCGTGTTTCTGTTAAAATTTAACAAATGTTCAACTTGATATTTTGTCACCTAAAGCTAATTGTGCAAGCCGCTGTCATGTCCTCGAACTCTTTCACATTATTTCCTATTACATAGTCACTTGATGTTTTACTTTTCATGGCCAAGGATAATTTTAAAGAAAATCAATATGGAAAAATTAAGTATCAAAATAGCGATATTAGGTGCCTAATAATAAATCTTCAAATCCACTCCTAATTTACAAACCAGATTCTTAAAAGAAGTCATTTGCAAACAGAATCGAATTTCTTAGACAAATACATCAAATATTTTTCTAAAGACATCTTCTTGAAAAATGGCTTTAGAGGGTAACTTAACATACCCAAACTAGATGTCAAGTGGCGACTCCAAATTTTTAAGCAAGTCCCAACCGTTAAACTCATTTTCAAACTCCATCGCATTTTAAGTGAGAATCTTATTCCGCCCCGTTCACGCTATTTCATGAGGGGGGTCAGGAAATTTCCAGGCACGACAAGAAATATATGAAGTCTTGCTTACGCTGGTTTGCTACATGAAAGTGGAAAAGAATACCTCAATCATTGACCCGACATAGGTTCTCTAAGTGATAGACACCTTTGCTAGTGGATCTTTACCCCTATTTATAGCAATCAGGATGAATGCACTCGGTTGCCATTCGAGATGACGTGATGAGGCCTAGTCCTCGAATGTCTTCGGTTAGTTATGAGATAAATTCAGTTCCCATATAACTGTTCACACATTTCCAGACAATGTTATGTATTTTTTAAATTTGGTGGTGCTAGTGTGGCGGCTCACAAATGTAAAACTTTAATGCTACGGGCAAAAATTTGCTTCGCTTGCACTTTAAGTTAACGCTATTGCAATATATGTTTCATACACTTCTATTGTTTAATCTAAATAAAGATGTTAGTGTTTTGAAATATTTTTTCAAATATGAGCAAATAAAACCTAGGGTGATTACGACGCACTGGTTGGTCTTAAATTCGTAATCCTTTGGGTTTGGATTGTGACATGAAGGGTCCCTTGTGAATGTATATAAGTTGGAACTTCTATATCAGAATTCGAAACTTTAAAAAAAATACTTAGAAACCTAGAAGTATCCATACTTCATGTGTTGTCTTCCTTTCTGTGTTCTTCCAATATAGACAATATAGCACAATTAATTCGCCAAACAATTTTAGTTTCAGGTGATACAACGCAAATGCATAACATTATCTTGGAATGTGAGCCACCACATTGGCACCCAATATCGCTAAACAATTTCAAATTCACAACGCAAATGCATAACCCAATATAGCAATCGTTGTATGTTTACCAGACAATTTCAATTTTGGCTGATACAACGCAAATGCCTGAATATGCTAGTTACACGCCTTTTCTGGCATGCTCGCACATCATTTTTGCCCTATGAGATATTGGAGTCAACACAATTACACTAGTTATTTGGTTTGTTTACAAATACCAAATCATGTCACATTGCTCTACTATAATTTTTAGAATTATTTTATTGATTGCTAGTTTGTTCAAAACTGTTTTCTACATAAAATTCACCACATATTTGACTGTTACTTTTTAGGTGAGCCAATTAAAAGAATAATTTAACTCCTCTACACTCCCTAAACCGTCCTATTAGGTCCTTTGTGGGCCTTTCTCGGTTTCATTTTAATAATAAGAAGCTTTCACTTCTCATAGATCGTCCAGAACACCAGTTATGATAAAATTATATTCATTGTATATTGATTTTTTTGATTTGAAAATATAATTTTTGTGCTGTATTCGATTTATGTGATTTCAAAACAAGTTTATGTGCAAAAAAATAAAATTTTAATACACAAAATTAGAAATCTCTTATTTGACATATATACATTTCGAGAATATTTCAATTAATATAAAAAGGAATACGAGGTTAATTTTCTAGAAAAAAATCTATAAAGTGAATAATTTTAACGGTAAAATGCACAAACCTCCATTGTGGTTACTAATAAATGCAGGGACTTCTTCGGAGGTAATTTCAAAAAATACAGGACATTCCATACTCTTGTAAGTATTTGATTGTTACCCTTTCTAACTAACTTCTGTTAATTTTGGATGAAATTTACTGATCAGCAGGGATAATTTTTAAAATTTCAAAAATACCCCTCCAACGCCTATAATAACACTATAACTTGTCCTCTTCTCCTCTCAATGCACACAAATTCTATCTCTCGCCTCACCTCACATTAAGGTATGAAAAATTTCATACCTTAATTTTTTTATTCTATAAATGCGTTCATTGATTTTGTAAGAACTCGAAAAATTTTAAATTTTTTTAAAATAAAATAAATTATTTATATTTATATTTTGGGATACACGATTGATTGGTAAATATATATTTCAGAATTTTAGTTATAAGACCCGAGCCTAGGGTCTTTGGTTTTATTTCGCTTGCGTCTCTATTCGTGGTGTTTTACGTGGAGCGCTTGGGGGCCTTAAAATCAGATTTTTGGCCAAGGAGAATAAGCTTACACATATTTCCCCTCACCTCTCTCTCTCTCTACCTCTTGAGCTCTACCTTCTCTCTATCACCACCATCAATCCACCCCGCCATTTTCAAATTTCTTTGGGATATAGGAAGTTTGGATCATGCTTGACGTGGAATCAAAGATGGATCGTGATTTGGAGCTCAGGAAGAAAAGATCTGAAGCTTGGAACCAAGGGCCTCTTCGCCAAATCTTTCGATTTAAAGCTTAAGGTAGGGATGTTTACTTCTATTACATGTTTATGATATGTATTGGTAGTTGAATTCGTATTTAAATGGTGTATTGTTGCGTTTTTGGCCGATTTGAACGAGTTGCGAACTGTTTGGCGATTCTAGAGATCGCAGAAGTTGCTCCAGCGACTTGACCAGTAATGTAGTAGCTCCAGCGACTTGTTCTGACTTTGGTGCGTCCAGTGACTTTTTGATCACTCTAGCGACTTCATGGGTGACTTTGACTGATGGTTTCACCTTAATTTGAGATTATGCACGTTTAAGAACCTTTTTTCACTCATACATGTGGTATGTGGGACGTTTGAAAAAAGCGGGCTTAGGATGTTTCCATGAATCTCATACGCCTTTATTTATATTTTCGTTTTTCTTTCACTATAAGATTAAAATTTGATTAACGTGATATGTGATTGGCCGGTAAAGTGTTAAATTGTAAATTTTTATATTGCATTGACATGATGCGATTTCTACCCTCCGACGAGAGATGCGCTAGTTATATATATATATATATATATATATATATATATATATGAAGGCTCCATAGACCAACACTTTTTTAGACCAATATTAGACCAACATCCAAACTCTTCATTCATAATTAAATTTTAACGATCCGAACCGTTCAATGTTTTTAAAACATGTTTTTAAGGGTATCCGCAAAAAATCAACTCAAAATATTATTGGAAAGAGCTTGATCCAAACAGTGGTTAAAAATGCTGACATGAATTATTTATGAACCACTGTTTGGATCAAGTCATTTCCGATAATATTTTGAGCTGATTTCTCACGGGTACCCTTAAAAACATGTTTTAAACACATTGAACGGTTCGAATTATCAAATTTTAATCAAGAATGAAGAGTTTAGACGTTGGTCTAATATTAGTCTAAAAAAGTGTTGGTTCATATAGCCTTTTCCTATATATATACATACATATATATATATATATATATATATATATATATATATATATATATATATATATAGATTGAACTCTGTTGACTTGAAGTTTTATTTATAGAGTTCAATCCATCCTGATTCTCTTAAGACACTAACTCGAGTGGAATGCCTTCTGATTGGCGACTAATGAGATAACTTCTAGTTTGATCTTTATCAAACAACTATCTTTTCTCATTAGAATTTTATTCAACTAATACTTCTCATATTAATTGAATTAGTCATGGATTTCTCATCCATATCTATTCAAAATCTTATCTCAACTTACTCAAAATTATGTCTTAGCTCAGATTAGAAATCGCCCACTGCCCTTATCAGGTCAGTAGAATGTTTGACCGCCTTTCTCAAGTCAGCGACTTACTAAGCCATATGTCTCAGATCAGTTGGTCACAGTTAAACTCGGCTCGGATATAGCAAGAACCATCTTTCTCAAGTCGACTATACCCTCACGATTGGTACGTGTAACTTGATATCATTTCAGTTCATTGCCGAACTAAATGATTTATATTTGGAAAAACTTATTTATTTCTCATTTAAGTTTTACCCGTCAATATCCATTATAAATGCATTTATAGAATAAGAAAATAAGGTATGAAATTTTTCATATTTTAATGTGAAGTGAAGAGGAAGAGAGATTTTGTGTGCATTGAGAGAGAAGATGTCAAGTTAATTGTGTTATTATAGATATTGGAGGGGTATTTTCAGAATTTATAAAATTGTCCTTGGCGACATAAGTAAATTTCATTCAAAATTAACAAAAGTTAGTTAAAGGGAACAACGATCAAAAAATTTTAAAGGCAAATGGAATCATTGTATTATTTGAAACTTCAAAAAAGAAAATTCCTACATTTATCAAAAACCTCAGGGAAAACCAATGCATTTTACTCTAATTTTAATCGTGGAAGAAAGCCGATGATCTTATGCTCTGGATAACAACCGTGGAGCCCACTAAATATCAATAAAATTTCGCATGCGGGAAACTTCTCCAATCTCTCTCTCTCTCTCTCTCTCTCTCTCTCTCTCCATATATGAGACGTCCATAGTTTAGTATATGAATATCCATCGGATAAAATGGTAAGAAGTAGAGTTCAAAATATCCCCAATTTCTCGCGTATCTTTCTTTCCAGAGTCCATAAGTAGATTATTTTATTACTTATTGTTTCTCCTAAAAGGTTAATCTCATTTTCCTATTGTAAACCAAAAATACGGCTGTCCTAGAAAAATAAAAGCCATAACAAACTTTAAACAAAACTTTGATTGTTCATTAAAGGGCTTTAAACTATATAGACAGAGGGCAATAGAAACCATAACAAATTTGGGCACATGGTTTTGAAGGAAAGGTGTGTTTGATTTCTTGGGTTTCTTGATACATTTGTTTGTTAGGGTTAGGGTTTTCAGGAACCTAATTTTTTATTTATGTTCAGTCAATATCCGTTCTGTGGAAATCCCGTAAATTTCGCAAGTACCCTTGTTATCAGAAGTTGATGTGAATTGAGTTTCTGGGTTTTTACTCTGTCCCAGTTTTCTTTCAAATTCGAGAGTTAATTGATTATCAGTGGAAAGTACTTTTGGGAGTCACAAGATTGTTGGGTTTGGGTCCGTGATAGGTGGTTTCATGGGCACCCACAAAGCCAGCTTTACTGTAACGCACAACTTGATTGGTTGTGGGTACAAGCTAGTCAGACTTCTGGGGTTGGGGTTAGATCTGATGAATCTGATCCTCTAGATTCTGATTCTTTACCCTATTATGAACAACAAATCTGGTGTTCCCCAGGGCTTTTGTTATATGTTTACTGAAATTGTGCATTTCTTCAACATCAGGTTTGTCAATGGAGTTTTATGCTGTTTTTTAGCCACTAGACAACTCAGAGTGGTGGATCAAGAACTTGTAAGTCTATAAACTAAGTAAATATTTGCCTATGCCAATTGTTTTCTTGGTTAAGGATTTGGCTACAACACTATAAAATAGCAATGACCTTGGGATCAGTTATTCTATTAGAACTTATTTTGTATGAATTAAACTGGCAAGTATTAAGTTGTTGCATTTGATGAATGCTTTTTGTTTTTAACTTTGTCTGCATGGTGAAATTTTTGTGAATTATGTATGCATATGTAGTTGTAATTGGTTTTTAGAGGAAAAAAGTAGAACTCGAATAGGTGAACTGTTATACGGGCTTCAAGGGTCAGAGTATCCAAATGATACAATTGGATGACGTGGTTTGTTTGATGACATTTGACAAATTGGTGTTTTAACTTTTAATCATTTGGTAGTATAATGAAGTAATTGGTTATGAACCTTAGTTGTGGCTGCAAACCCAATTCCAGATCTGCTTTTTTAGGAGACTTTGTGAAAGTTAGGAGGAGGAAAGAACTTGTAGCTTTACCTTATAAGTTCCTCTTAGGTTTCGAATATTGAAATATGTCATGCTTATTGGAAGGACAAATTAGAGGAAAACAACCAGTAGACGAGTGAAAGTTATCTGCTCAATAAACTGGTGATTATTGGATTACAACATGCTAGAGATCTCTCCGTCCTCCGTCAAGTAATAGCATACCGTCAAAATAGAATACCATCAAAAAGTCCTGCAATTACTGCTGTCCATCGTGGGATTAAAGTATTGGGCACTCTGAGCATCTGCGTTGTATCTCCTAAATTAATTATCTTAGTTTTATCTTTGTTCTTGGGTTACAGATGGATTAAGTTTGTTTATGTTTTCGAAGTTGTAGTTCTGGTATTTGAGTTCTGAATGACTAACGAGTAAGGTGGGGCATGACATTTAAATCTTTTGTCTTCTAGTCCTTGCCCGTTTATTGGTTGCTTGCAGATAAAACTTCTTTGATATTAGATACTCGTCTCAGTTGTGTTTACAGACTTGGTCTGTTGGTTGTGGGATGATGTGGCAGTTTCCTAGTCACTTCCTGTACGTTTTGCATCCATGTTTTTATCTAACCAGTACGAGGAATGGGAAGGGGAGTGTGATACGCCACATGCTTAAAATTATGGTACGCTAGTGGTGACTTCTATAGATAACAAAATTAGAACTTACTCTTCCAAGCGATAAACATCTAAGTCTTATTTTTCAAATAGCTATACACATTTCTAGAAGCATAGTGACCATATTTTTAATATTTCACCCCACCTAATTCTACTCATTCTCTAGGTTTTTACCTTAATAAATTGATTATTCTAGAAAAATTTTGGGGCAACGCTCTGGATCGCTTAGTTTACCATTTTGGAATGAAAGTGTACACCATGTTTCGGCACATGCGTACCAAACATAATTCGCTAGGGTATTAGCATTCCCAACTAACATAGATTGAGACACTATCTTTCGGCTAAATTATTTTGTTAATGACAGTGAGCATTTTTAATGTTTCACGAATTTTGTATGGTATTTCGTCCAATTCTTTTTTTGCATTTTCCATTCTTCTCGACAAGAAAAATCTAAAAAGCATAAAAATATGGATCAAAATTTAAAAAAAACCCAGATAAAACGATGCTAAAGATACTAAGGCAATGAAAAACTTTTGAAACATTTTTTCGTTTTTGGTGAACATTTTTTTTTTTGGGAGGGGTGGAGATTGGTCATAATTTTGTGCAGATTCCGTTAGTCAAGACGAATGATTAGTCTAGAAAATTTGACGTGGATTTAGTGTTTTCTTTTCATTTCAGAGTAATGATGGGAACAGAACTTGTTAGACCTTGTGTCAAAGAAGAGAACATGGAAATTCCAGCAGTTCCACCTGGTTTTGAGTCGTTTACATCCTTCACTCTCAAGAGGGTAGAAGATAAAGAAGTATTGAGTAGTTGCTCTACCTCTGCAAGTGCTTCTGAATTGCAGACAGTACACATGGAAACTGAGTTGGAGTGTGGTGATGATGCAAAGATTTCAAGGTCCCTCAGGAGTAGGCCTTGGATAAATTACAGTCGGTTGGACGACAGTTCTGGAGATGAGTCTGACTCCAAGCAGGTTGATCAAATTTCCTTTGCCTTGGGGCCTTTTTTTATTTTTGCCATTTTGTGTTTTGACACTTTTTCATATTGGCTTATTTTTGTATTTTCTGAACTTAAGCTTTTGTACTCCAATTTTTCTTGATTGGAGGAATGTAAACCCTATGTACCTAATGTGAAAAAAGTTAAAAAATGCTTTTTGGTTTATTTTTGTAACCATTTTTAGCTATTGGTAAAAAAATTACTTTCAGATTTCTCTGGTTGAGACCAATGGGACAAAATTTTTGCCCCAAACTGAAATAAGCCTAAAGTTAGGCTTAAAAGACCTGTCTTACTTTTATATCTATGCTATATCTTATATTCTATTTGCACTTTCAGAAAACCTCTGTAAGAGCCTGCCTTCCAAAAGGGGTTATCCGTGGGTGTATGGAGTGTAGCAACTGCCAGAAGGTAAACTACAACTGAATTCTCTTTCTTATATACCCTGCACTGCTGGCGTGTTCCAATCAGATATGGACTAGCTTTATTTACTTTGCGTTCACAAAACTTGTAGCTAATTAAAGGCATTACAACAATGAATGCTTGATTACTAAAGCAAGTATTGTTTCTTTTAAATAACTAGAGGCAGGCTGGTGATTGCCACAATCTGAAGTAGTTTAACTGATGGAAAAGGATCCTCTCCAGTTCCTAAAACCCTGTTGTGGCTTTTCTCGGCCCTTCTCGGGCTCGCAACAGAGGTTGGAACCATTAATTTTGTAGGGTGAATTCATTTAGAACATCAGCCATGTCAAAATTCATGTCGATCGGATATTGATTGATTTGATTCAGAATGCATTTACCTTTAGAGAAACAAACTCACACACTAGATTGGAACCCGTTTGCTTGCAGATAAATGTGTGCAATTATATGTTTATGGATATTGATTAACATGATTTTGGCTTGGTTGATGTTCTTGATGAACTCTAAAAGATGAACGGTCTGGTCATTAAAGTGGGCCCGAGAAGAGCCCTGAAGAAGCCTCAACAGCACGGGAGTGAAGAGGACCTAGATCCTTAACCAATTTCTCTATAATATAAGCCTAATATGTCGGTCTATACTGTTCATGTCTTTTGTATTTTAATTAGTTTTACTTGGTTGTGGATTCTTGGAGCAGGTGATTGCAAGATGGCATCCTGAAGAAGCTCGGAAGCCTGATCTTGAAGAGGTTCCTGTATTCTACCCAAATGAAGAGGTATGCTTGAATTTATTCCTGTCCAGTTTTAACTACGTCCTTGTTCTTGTTACTCATCTTAGTTGGAGTGAGTTATTTATCTTTGTTTTTTATTTTTTCCCGTTTCTACATTTACATCACGGAATGTGTTTTTTTGTACAATTTGGAATGCTGAGAGTTTATGTATTCTCTTTTCCAGGAGTTCAAAGACACTCTAAAATATATGGAAACCATACGCCATAGAGCAGAAAAATATGGAATTTGTCGTATAGTACCTCCTCCTTCATGGAAACCTCCTTGTCCTCTTATGGAGAAAACTATATGGGATAGATCTAAATTTCCTACTCGCATCCAGAGAATTGACAAACTTCAGAATCGACATTCCATGAAAAGGATGTTGAAGACACATAATGATAAGAGGAAAAAGAGAAGATACATGAGAAATGGGGTGGATTATGGAACTGGTACTGGTACTAGAAATATTTCGGTTTGTGGTGAAGCTGGAATTTTCGAGGAGACTTTTGGGTTTGAACCTGGTCCTGAGTTCACTCTTGATACTTTTCAAAAGTATGCAAATGATTTTAAGGTGCAATACTTTAGGAAGAACGGAAGTGTTACAGATTCGAGAAGTAACATGACCAAACTCCAAGAGCAGTGGGAGCCGACAGTGGAGGATATTGAAGGCGAATATTGGCGGATGGTCGAGAAACCCACTGAAGAAATTGAGGTAGGATATGAGACGTCGAGAAGTTTATGAATATTTTATTCATTTTACATATTGATTAGTTTATTCTCTGCTGATGTGGCTCAACTGATTGCTGTTCTCTCTCTCTCCAAGTTTAATGGTTTTGTATCTTCCATTCTAGGTGCTTTATGGGGCTGATTTGGAAACTGGGGTTTTTGGCAGCGGGTTTCCTAAATTGTCTACCCAACGTGGTTTTATTTCGGATGAGAAGTATGTGAAATCAGGCTGGAACTTAAATAACTTCCCTAGGCTTTCGGGTTCTGTCCTTGCTTATGAAAGCAGCGATATATCCGGTGTTCTGGTGCCATGGTTGTATGTAGGAATGTGCT
This sequence comes from Arctostaphylos glauca, assembly GCA_019985065.2. Taxonomy (NCBI): domain Eukaryota; kingdom Viridiplantae; phylum Streptophyta; class Magnoliopsida; order Ericales; family Ericaceae; genus Arctostaphylos; species Arctostaphylos glauca. The sequence goes on along the minus strand of JAHSPW020000005.1, from coordinate 26,421,853 downwards.
TTTCCTCATTTTGTTGGGTATGACCAAATGGCTCTTTCTCACGTGCTTTGGATTTATTATTGTTCCTCTGTTGCCTTCACATCATTGTGATTAGCAATGGAGATGTGTGCTTTACGATTATAATCTACAAATGCATGTGCAAGAAGGGACGGTGTGCTGGTGTCTGTGGTCATTTGGCTGACACTTGAAGGTTGACCTTATGGGCATGCCCTTTCTGAAAGCAAATTTAAAAGCTATGAAGTCAATATACGAAAAAGGAAATACTGTTAGGAAAGCCATAAAAGACTGTCATGACCATTTATTTTGTGTTCATAAGTTTTGATCATCATACATCTTGAAGCCACAAAAGACCGTCGTGACAATTTATTTTGTGTTCGCAAGGTTTGATCATTATACATATTTGAAGGGATTGTAACTGATCACTACATGGTTTTGGATTTTGGTCACGACTTTCATGATTACACTTTCAGCAGGGAGTTTAAGAACCCAAAACTTAGTTCGAATCTATAAAGGAGAAACTTAATATTATTCCAACATGAACACATGAGGAAATTTTGGGTGGCCCTTTAGGAAGTTCCACGATTGCATGAGCAGTGCTGAATGTACCAGGTCGCATAGACAGCTTCTGAGATGCATTGCCTTTTGTTCATTCTGCCTCTCTCCCTCTCTCCCTTTCCCTCCCATACGTGAACGCTTGTGCGCGTTACCAAGTATAAGAAGACATACGTTGTAACACCATGTATTGGTGGATGCTTTCTGTCTTATATATTGGGATATCATTGTATTTATGTTGTCTGATTGTGTTTGTTCTTTTTTTCATTTTAATTTTGGGGACAGCATGTTGAAGATCATCATTTGTATTCATTGAATTACATGCACTGGGGAGCTCCAAAAATATGGTATGGTGTCCCGGGGGAAGATGCCGCGAAGTTGGAAGCTGCTATGAGAAAGCATTTGCCAGACCTTTTTGAAGAACAGCCCGACTTGCTTCATAAGCTGGTGTGTATTTTTTCTGCTTTTGTAGTAATCTAGTTTTCTATGTTTCAATAATCTTGTGATATTGTCTTCCCATTCCATTTTTGGGCATGCTACCTCAATTCTGCTCCCAATTCTTAGCTGCAGTTAGAAACCAACCTGCATCGCTTAGTTCTAGTGACAAAACATAGGTTTGAATCACTATTAGCCACTCATTTGTGTAACTGTTGTATGTTGGTGACCTCAATACCATAAGAACAGTCATCGATAACGACTATTTTTAAGTGTCAATACTCATTTGATCTCTACATACTAACCGTCGCGGCGTTATTAGCCATTCTATCTCCCCAATCAGACACCCTCAGGTGAGGCCCATGGCCTTGGTCCCAGAAAAGAAGCATAGCAATGATTTTGGTTTTCTTTTTGTCCTTCGACAAAGAACAGGGAAAGTGTTTTTGTATGGGACCACCGTGGTAATTGAGAATAAGAGAAGAGACCCACAATGAAGTGCAATGCCAATACTCATTCTCCCTACCCGCTTTGGCTGTTTAACACTACTATGTGCTGCCCTAGTACAATATCTGTTCACCCAAAATACTGGGATACTCGGACAAGACTTGAAGAAATTCCAAACATCCATGACAATGGAACCAACATCCAATTTCTTGTTGTCTTTGAGAAGCCTTGAGCATGGCTGCAGCATCTGACTCAATAGAGAAGAGGGAAACGCCGCAATTGATTGCCAAGACTTCTACTACATGAATTGCCAAGGCCTCAGGGTAGGTTAGATCACTCCTTCCACACATTTCAAACCCACTCCTACCACCCAGTACAATCCCAAGCCAAATTCCCAAGACCTACTCTCCTGTTTCTAACACCCAATGCTGCATCCACATTCGCATCGTGATCCCAAATGGTTGGGGCAACCAACTTACTGCTTGGTTTGCTTTGCTTGAACGAATAAACTTTACTATTGAGGGTTGAACTCTACCATTAGCTGGTATTGATTGATTAAAGTACTGGCCAAAGTTTGTTTGAATTTGATGATCCATCACTTGATCTTTTAGTTATCTTGATCCTTTCATTATCTCAATCGATCGAGCTCCACTCTTTTGTTGCCAATTACCATGGGCACTTGTTCAAGAAACTGTCAATAGTCCTGGACCTCTGTTTAATGATTTCTGTAGTAATAACTGATGGATGAGAGAGAACATGTTTTTCCTGTTGCTTTTAGCGCTTTTAAATTTTAAGTGATGCAAGTCCCTGCTTTGTGATTTGACCACTAAACATCTGGTCCTTGAGTGTTGGAACTTTCTTTAGCTAAATTTGTGCTATTGACTGATGGCTTTCTGTCACTCAATAAGTGAAAGAAGTTTGTTTCTTGTTATATTGGAATGTTCTCCGAAGAAAGATAGTGCAATGATCAAAAATTATATCGGCATAATTACTCCATCTCATGTACTCCCATAAAGTGAAAATTTTTCATACCTTTGAAGAGGAATTTACAAAGTAAGGCTGGATTCGGGTCTTTCATCAATAGTTCTGTAACCAAAGCTTGAAATAAAAATTTCCTCCCCAATGTTTAGTTGGTTCCTCATCTGTGCCTTTGCCTTTGCCAGATCTCATAATGGTCAGATCTTATAGTATCCATCAATTCAACTCTAGGAGTGCTTGAGAGCCATAAGCTTTTTTTGCTCAGGATATCGAATCTGTTTTTTATCCTTCCTGTTTGTGTCATATGTTATGTTGCTTTGTACCCCTGAACTTGTTTTCCTTCTACAGGTCACACAACTCTCTCCGTCAGTACTAAAATCAGAGGGAGTACCTATCTATCGGTGTGTTCAAAACCCAGGAGAGTTTGTCCTGACATTGCCTAGAGCATATCACTCTGGGTTCAACTGCGGCTTCAACTGTGCTGAAGCAGTAAACGTAGCTCCTGTTGACTGGTTGCCTCATGGGCAGAATGCTATTGAGCTCTATCGAGAGCAAGGCAGAAAAACTTCAGTTTCCCATGATAAACTCTTGCTTGGAGCAGCAAGAGATGCAGTCAAAGCACATTGGGAAATTAGTTTACTGAGGAAAAATACTGCAGATAACTTAAGATGGAAGGATGTCTGTGGGAAGGATGGAATCTTATTAAAAGCTCTCAAGGTAAGGTCCTCAAATGTTTCTCCTTGTGAGGATGTCTTATTGCTAATGTCAATATTTAAAAGATCATTTGATGCAGTTCTTATTTTCTCATCTTGATCTGGTCGGTTAGGAAGTTAAGGTGGTGACACAGTTCTCCAAGTTGTTTGGAAGTAATTGCAACTAAACAATCTCGAATAAGAGCAGAAATGATAGGGCGAGGGCGGCTTTAAATATTTTGTTGTATTCATAAAAGAAAATCCTGAATTACTGTTAGATGTTATATTCGTCTGCGAGATCAAATTACAAAAATCGGAATATAATTTGTTAGTCGGTCTTTACTAGTAATACAAAATGAGAATACCTTGGATCTATTGTTGTGAACTCACATTGCTAGCATATATGATGTAATGGGACGGAATTTGGAATTGGACCCTAGATATGCATTAGTAAACTTTTTTTGCGGTGTAATTGTTGTATGGTGTTGAGTGGTTTTGCACATCTTGTCCCCAGACTCGTGTTGAGATGGAGCGTGTGAGGAGGGAATTTCTTTGCAATTATTCTCGGGCAGTGAAGATGGATAGCAGTTTTGACGCCAACAGTGAGAGGGAATGCAGTGTATGCCTTTTTGATTTACACTTGTCTGCCGCTGGATGCCAGTGTTCGCCAGAGAGATACACGTGCCTGAATCATGCAAAGCACTTGTGTTTATGTTCTTGGAGCGCCAAATTTTTCCTGTTCCGCTATGACATCAATGAACTAAATATTCTGGTTGAAGCTTTGGAGGGGAAGTTGAGTGCAGTATACAGATGGGCAAAACTTGATCTCGGTCTGGCCTTGAGTTCTTATGTCTCAAAAGACAGTATGCAATTCCCTGGCCTTGTTAGTAATTTATCCCATTTGCCAGAAGGAGCAGCAAAGATGGAAACTAATACACAACCATCGGTGACATCTCTTAAAGTGATAAAAGGGAAGGAAACGACAGATGGAAAACCAAATTCTGCTGGGATCAATGGTGGAACATTTTTAATTAAAAAAGAAATGCCATTTCAGGCTGTACTGGGGTTGGAAGCTGTAAAACCATCAACTAAATTGCCAAAGTCAATGCATGAAGTCAAGGTCTCAAATTATGGCTCTCAAATCAAGAAAGAAGCGGCCTTTCCTAATTTAAGAACTCCAGTTTGCCAGCTTTCTCAAGAAGACACCTCATTCACTGACAACTTGGCTGTAGATAATCTTGTAGTGAAGAAGCCTTCATTTTCAGGCAACAGTAATGTTATTCTTATTCCTAGCGATGATGAGGGAGAGGAATCAAATGGATGGGTTTCAGAAAGAGGGAAAGAAACTTCTGCAAAGCATACAGAAGATTCTCAGAGGCTGTCCTGTACTAGTATAGCAAGTGGCAGTAATCGCAATAAAGATCCAATGTTGACCGACCCTATAACGAGTGCAGAAGTGATGTGCGAAGTGGATGCAAAATTGTTACCTGACGGGGAAACAAAAAAAATTCACTCACCAAATTCTGCAAAGGGTGGAGTTCATGTAAAGGATGAAATGATACTTGGATCCAATTCGCAGAACTTTCCCTCCGATAGAGTTTCTTCTGGGGCAGATTTAAACAAAAATGTTCAGGACATGTCGGATGCAGTAGAGACCGGTGATTCTAAGATGAGGAATGCAGGGAGTAGCAGTGAAATACCAGACAGTGAGGATAGGAAATTGAATGCCAACGTGAGGTTGGGCGTTGATGTGCAAAGTGCATCAGGAAGCCCATCTAGCAGTCAAAATAATCTGGATAGATATTTTCGCCAGAAGGGTCCTCGTATTGCAAAGGTTGTGAGAAGAATCAACTGCAACGTTGAGCCTATGGCCTACGGCACCGTGCGTTCCGAAAAGTTATGGTGTGATAGTCGGGCCATCTTTCCTAAGGGTATGTGTTATGTCTACATTCCACATGGATTGTCATCCCCTAGTTAAACATTTTAACTAAAGCATGTTTCTACTTTTTTCATTTTTTTCATTTTTGTTGTGCAGGGTTCAAAAGCCGTGTGAGGTACATTAGTGTTTTAGATCCAGCAAATATGTGTTACTATGTGTCTGAAATTCTGGATGCTGGACACGATGGACCTCTTTTTATGGTAATGGGAACTTCATTTGGGAATAAACTCTTTTGTCTTCACTGCACTGCTTTCTTCTTTTCTGTTTTATGATCCTCCTTACCTAGTCTCACTGAACCCTCACGAAATAACACTTTGATTTTCGTGATATATTTGTGATATTATCTTGATTACCTCTGGTTGTGATGATTCTCACGATTCTCTGTTTATCTTAGTTCAAAATTGAATGTAGAGTGTTGACTCTTACAAGAATTCATCGATTACCAAAGAGGTCGTCGCGAAATGCTTTTTTGTCTTCCTGTTTATCCATGTTTATTTATCTTCCAAGTTCTTGTGCAGCAAACACGTTGCTCTGTGCTCCAATAGCGTAGATCGGTTTAGAATTTGGATCATAGATGCAGAGTCTTCTACTTGTAGCTTCACGCCGTTTTGTTAGGAGTCCATCCTATAGCAGCTAAATGTATCAGAGCAAACTCTCATTCCCTGGAACATATGCATAAACGAGGTGCATGTGCATAAATGAGGGCATAGTTACAGATTTAAAATTGACATATGGTGTTAAATTTGAATACTAGAATTTAGTTATAGCTTTATTGTTATTTGTTACAAATACTGTTATCTGGCTTTTCAAGACGTGTGTATTTCGTAAATTATATTGTTTTGATGGTGAAACACAATCTCCTAAAGATGGTATATGCGCTGAAATGTCAAGTATGGTAATCCTATAAGAATTTCAAATGGTAGAGTTATTGTGGTATTCTGTTTACTCTTAGACATGGTTGAGTGGGTGGTACGAGCTCAGTTTTCACTAAATGACAACAAAAGGCGTGCATGAAAAGAAAGAGAGGTTAAAAAAAGAAGAAGAAAAGATCCTGACGTAATTGGCTGGGGTCCAGAATATATTTTGTTGACTTTATGGGTATGATCTTTCTAAAATCGTAAACTGCTGTCGAAGAAGAGCTGATATAATGGCGCTGCTTTTAAGCTTTGAATTCTTATATTTTTCAGGTTTCCGTGGAGCATTGTCCAAGTGAGGTATTTGTTCATGTTTCAGCTGCAAAATGTTGGGAAATGGTGAGAGAGAGAGTGAATCAGGAGATCACAAAGCAGCATAAGTTGGGAAGGATGAATCTTCCCCCTCTACAGCCTCCTGGGAGTCTTGATGGCGTGGAAATGTTTGGCTTTTCTTCCCCAGCAATAGTTCAGGTAAACTGAAGATGGTATGAATACACCTCCAATTTTGATATGGAGGAGAGTGACTCTTGTTTGAGTTCCAGACTTCTACTTTTTCGATATTTTGCGACTTAATTATCTTCTAAAGATTTAATTATCTTCCAAACACGTGCTCGCATATATCTACATGCATTTATGTCATGTTGAAGTCTTCTTACTAAAAGGGTACTGTTTCCTATATTTGTCCAAGTATTAGATCCGATGTTCATTATTTTTTAATTAACTCATAAGCAGGGGCGGATCTAGAACTTCAGACCACTGGGGTCAAATACTAAACCAAAATTGATATTCAGTCATAACATATAATTTTATTTACAAAATAAAGTGTTTAAATCATATCATTACGGAGACATGTATTTTAGAGGTTTACTTAAGAATTTGTAAACCCCTTGAAGAAAATTCTTTGTGCCACCGTATCATGTTCAATTGGAATATGATACAACACGGTTAAAAATGTGAGATAAATCTAAACTTGGGATAACATAAGAAAGTCAGTTTATAAAGTCCAATGCAACTAGTTGAACTTGGTTTGTAGTTGATACAAATTTTTTACCGAAAAAAACTTAAATAAAATTGTTTCTATAAGTTTGTCTTTATTTATAGCTTTTCATCACGGTTGGACAACTACACAGCTTCAGAGAGGCAACGCTAGAACTTCTCTAACTATCAAACTTGGATATAAAACGTCACCCACTACAAAGCTCTATACTAAAACTGCTTAAACAATAATAATAGTAGAATGAGGTTATCGATACCTTTGAATAGGAGTACTAAGTAGCAGAGTAATTGTGAAATGAGGTTAAAAATAGATCATTCTCATTTCTCAATCCAAAAATATATAGCTTTATAGAGGCCACCTGGGGCTTCAGTGGCTCAATGCTTGCAACGTCCAGCAAATGCAGAGTACTCTGATGAGTCCAATCGAAAGCAATCGTTTTGCTGTTGCACCTAGGCGGAAAATTTTGAGTCCAAATCGGAAGAATAGATAGCATCAAGGGCGAGAGGGAATGGGTGGGATCTACATGGACGGAGGTGGAGAGAAACGGTGAATTTTTTCCTAGCTTTATGTTCTTATTGCTTTGAGCTACTTCTATTGTTTTTTGGGGGATAAAAAACAGTTACCTCTGTTTTCCATTGTTGCAAGAGTGAGAGGGAGACTTTTTCTTTGGTTTGTAGATGTCGTGTAGAGTGTGTAGACTGTAGAGTCTGTGCAAGTCTGAAATTGGAAGTTGTTATTTCCTCCTTTTTCCCTGTTTTGCCGTGCAAAAGAGGGCAAGTCAGATTTTAGGTGAATAGGTGAGGGGCAAATTACCAAAATTGTCTGAAAAATATATAAATTATTTGGGGTGTTTTCCAATTGAGTGGGGTCACTTGACCCCACTTGCCACACTCTAAATCCGCCCCTGCTCATAAGCAGTATTTTTTTTCTTTTTGAATGCATTAGCAGGTTATTCAGGCGATGGACCAAAATCAAGTTAGTACAGAATACTGGAAATCCCGTCCCCTAATGCAGATTCCGCAACATCCTCAATCCGAAGTTAAGGGTGGGAATCACTTTCCGCGAACTGACACAGCAAATGAGCCTCATGGAGTGGATATAATACTCAGTGGCCTATTCAAGAAGGCGAATCCAGAAGAACTACACACATTGTATGGCATTCTGAATGATAATCGACCCGTGACAGATCAAGGCCTAGTGACCCAGCTTCTTAACCAAGAGATTCACAAGCGCCTCGGATGATGCATTACCAGGCTCATGGGCCGGCTTCACTGGACTTGCCATAACTTTGTAAATGCTGACATCCCATCTTAAGGTCAACACATTTTTCTCTCTTGCCTGGTTCACTAATAATTAGGGTAAATTAAACTTTACGCCCTTAAAATGTTACCCAATTCTCACCTTGACGATTGAACTTTTATGTGCTCAATTGAGTCCTTCAACACGGAATTTTTTCATTGTGGCCCAATTGTTACACATCCTTAAGTTCTCTGACAGAAAATGCCATGCGGGCGCTGAAACTTTTCCCATGTCGACCCTTCAAGTATGCTTTTTTCCACGTTGACCAAGTTTTCCCATTTTGACTGTTTGAACCAATGCCTCCGAGGCTTTTTCCGTTAGAGAACTGGATGATTACAAATTGGAGCACATTGGACAAGAATTTAATTGTACAAAGATAAGAGCTTGGAATTTTGAGATTTATGGGGCAAAGTGGGAATTAGATAATGTTTTACGGGTGCAAACTTTAGTTACCCTAAGTTTTTGAACCCCGCTATTTTGGCAGGGAAACTTGAAAACTGTAGGTGGATTGTCCTGTTTTGTTCTTCTTTGTGTCTTGTCCACATTCATTTTGCTTTTGGGGGGGAGGGGGATAAATTAGTTCCATTTTTTGATTTTTCTCTAGCAGTTATACGAGCCTTTAAGTGTAGCGATCTTATTAACAGTGTTAATAATCCGGTCTGTCTGAGGTGTATTGGCAATACAAATTTGACCTAAAGCATTGACAATGAACAGCATTGCTTAGATGCAACAGTTGCAATATATGACAACCAGCGTAGGGGTTGATTTAGTTTAATTACAATCTTGTCCCAGGGTTTGCATACAAATCGTTACATTTTTTTTTTCTGATTCGAGTACTACAGCAATATTAGACACCCTCAGGTTCTTTACCACTGCATTTTCTAATTTCTTGGGGCAGCAATCCAGGCCTGTCAATCCTCCTATATCAAGTAATTCTTGCTCATGTTTTCGGATGTGCTACTGAGCTGATAGTAACTTTTACATGCTGTTCAGGAATTTCATCAGGCTGTTTGTTATTAACTTTAGGTAATATTTGGAGTTTTGGATATGTAGTACCCTGGGTTCGTATTGATAAATTACCCTGTTATTTGTGGATGTTCGTAAACTGGAAACTGTTACAGTAAATCCTGTTTGGTTGGTCAAAACAAAGGGGGGGAGGAGACGTAATTAATACTGTGAGATATTTAGTCATATCCTGGATCCCACCAACTCACGTCGTCATCGTTTTGGTGATCTAACCTCAAATGTTACATGCAATTGAATAGACAGGCTTCGGTTTGTCACTCATTTTCATTTGAAACAATTCTCTCTAATTTTTTGTCCCATATTTTTAAAATTTGATACTTTAATTGTAAAGGTTCAATATTGGACTCATTCTAAAGATATTTTCAAAATCCAGATATAATTCCTCAAAAAGAAGTATCAAACGAAATCCAGATCTTGAAGAAGAAAGAAAATTTTGAAAGCTGACAAATAGAGACTTTGAAATTCATGACAAGAAGAAAGAAAATTTTGAAGAATCGGAATAGAGCTGAGATCCTCAGAAGCCTACAGTACCTTAAATTCGCATTGGCTTTCTCGAATGTTTGGTTTAAGACGTTGATTGATTCCATTTAGAGAATTTGTATTGATTTATGAACTGAGTTATAAAATTTACGGGAGAGGTATTGGGAATAGAGCTACGTCGAAAAATATTAGATTAGAGGGAGAGGGAGAGGAGAGAGGGGAGAGGGGAGAGAGACAGTTTGCCTCAAACATTGTCATAGTTTTTTCTCATCCTCCCGTTGCGTCACAAGAATCACAACCAAATTTGGATCAAAATCTCTGGATGTGTGTGTGTGTGTGTTTGTGTATACGAGAGGAAGGTGATGGGAGTGATAGTTCAGGTGTTTATATTAGGACTCAACAAGACATCATCACTTTTGTTTTAAAAAAACTAACATCCGTCCAAGAGAGGAGAGTCCAACAATATTAATGTCGGTAAAAGTAGGGGAGGACAGTATAATTTTAAAAACTTGAAGGGAGATTCATGTATTTGTCAAAAATGGGAGGTCATTGAAATTTACCCTAATAATTATCCGTGTGTGAACAAAAGTTAACAAAAAGTCAGAAGCAAATTTGCAATTACAATAAGATAAAAGGGTAAAATGTCAATTTACAAGAAAAAAACCTTAGAATGGTGATGAGTCGAGAGTGTCTAAATATGGAGAATGCCAATTGAGTCCCCAACGGAACTAGATAGAGACGGCGACTTGGCCTCTCCAAAAATTTTAAATAAGTATAAAAGTTTAAAAATTAAAATATAATTGTAATTAATTTTGAATTGACCGTTGCAAATACCAATAGTTGGCAACTTGACTTACCAATAACCGTTTCCCAAAGAAAAAACTATGTTTGCAATTTTTAAAAAATCCACAGGTTTGGATATGTAAAGAAAACAATAAAGTGTTCTAATGATAATCAAATTTTAAATCTGGATGGAATTAGCAATCCTAAAAGTGAAAACAACACTCCTAACCTACGGTAAAATCAACCTATCCAATTCTACCCAATGGTAAATAAATAAGTATGAATTGGATTCAAAATGACTTCTCTAAAAAATCATAAAGATTCAAATTAGTGGGTGCTCGTCTAAAAAAATTCATACTGTGTGACTTGTATTTCCAGCACTATATATAAGGAGATAGTTTACTCCTGCCTATCCTTAAGACAACAGTGCTGATGTAAATGTGACTGGCTAAGGAAGGGTTTTAATCCTGAATGAATTCAAGGCGGAAATGGTTTCGCAGGATAGACTTTCGTCACTTCTATCTTTGGAGAATTTCACTACGTGAGAACCGTCATGAGGCCGCGACTGTGGGATTGGGCTATTTCCTAAAACTCTCATGAGAATCAAGATGAGCGCATGACCTTTAATAGCGCTAACCCGCTAACCTTGTCTGGTATCAGTACTATGTGTGTGACATGTTGAACTCTGATTCAAAGGGTCTAATTTAAGACACCTACACCTATTGCACAGTATAATAGTTGCTCGAATTTTTTAGTTATCTAGATATTTTATAAAAGTTTTAAAACTTGTGGGGGATTGTTGAAATTATTTAAGTTTTAAACTCATTTTAATTAAGTTGTTTTATTAACAAGCATTTTTTTCAAGAGACACCATTTGAATTAGTATCTCTTCATTTAAAGTTGTTTCATCTAGAGTTGTGTCCTTTTGAAAAGACACAACTCAAGCCTGTATAAAGAATTGATCTCTAACAATTATTTACTCACAATCAAAACTACTAACTTACATTCTTTTTTTTTTCTCTCTCGCTCTTGATTTGTCTCTTCTATTTTCTATATTATTGGGCAACTTCGATCATAGATAGTTCATTTTACTTCTGATGGACGCGAACATTGAGAATGCGTGGCCGTGATTTGGGTTGTACCTTGGAGTTGTTCATTGACCGTCAATAACAACGCGTGGGGAGGCAATAACAGCTTTAGGACAGCGACATCGTGTCTCTCCAATCACAGGTCAAATTATGTCTTTCTTTACATTCATCTTATATAATTACACATGTATTATTTTCGTCCTTTATGAGTTTTGAGTATTTTATTCATAACAACCTATATACTTCACATAATCTTTTTCGTTTTTCTATATAATAATAGAGGTTTTTCCTTTCTTGCCGGGGCGACCGCTCCTACTAACCCCTCTCTGGCTCCATCCTTGGCAATATCCGTCTTTAAAATAGGGTTAAGAGACGAGGTGATGACCAAACTCCATGGCAACTAAACAAAGAAGGAAAAATTTGGGGATATATAAAGGAAACATGTGGACCCCCTATCTCAATGGCCCAACAACCAATCCAGGCAAAGATTTTCGCATGCTAGGTATTTGACACGGTTTCAATCTAATTGGCTTTTAAGGGTTTTGTTAATATGTGCCTAAGGGCAAGATTATGAAATAAGCCTAACTACTTCCACTTCTATTGAAAACAGTAAAAGTTAGGGTTAATTACACTTTACTCTCTTCAACTATTTTCTATTTTCCAAGTTACCCCCTTCCGACAACTTACCCCATTCATCTATTGGGTTTTCTAGAAGTCCCTACGGTGTTAACGGAAGAGGGCGAGATTTTCAATTTGCCCTTTCGTTATTTAGGGATATTTGGTGAATATCCAAAGAACCCCTCATAAGTTTCCTACTAAAATCATGTCTTCTACTCTTCCTCTCTCTACAATTCCTAAAGCCTCTAATCTATGAAACCCTAAATTTGTTAATCTAATCCCCAACGTCTGAAGCATCAATGTTGGTTTCTTAAATTCCAATCGTGGAGCCATCAGCAAATGTTTGAGGTTATTTTTTTGGCCTTCACATATATGAATTTTGCGATTCAGTGATTCAGTTAGAACCATCTGGTTTGCAACCCTCCTTTCCAGCATATTGTTCATCTTCCTCAATCCATGAATCTCTCCTTTTAGTGCCTTGATCTTCTTGCTCACACTTCGGCCAAACTCTACGTATCTTTTGCAAGTGAGTGGATCACTCCATGTGAAGAAATTGCATCCATTTTCAGGCTGCAAAACAACCCAGAATGCAAAATCTTACCATTTGAAATAAATTTAAAAAAACCAAATTTGTGTACAAATATTGGAGCTCTCAACTTGCAATTGCAGAGTACAATGTTCGGATTAGAGTTGTAGCTTGATGAAGAAGAGTTCTTCTTCGCCATTTTGCTTTTTGTAGTGGACTAGGGCACCTTGGAGGACCTTCAACTTGCTTCAATGGTGGGCTAACGAAGGAGTACGAGATGTGTATGTACATGTATATCCATCACCTAGGGGTATTATAGTCTAACTGCAATATTATAAAAGGTAATCGATCGTTTGCATACTCACGTGACAACCACGTGTATTTTTACCGTCAAATGTCTAACGGACAAGTAACGGAAGATATACTATGACACATAAAGATATATGAAGGGGGTAAGTTGTCGTCAAAAAATGTTGAAGGGGGTAACTTGGAAAATGGGAATAGTTGAGGGGGTAAAGTGTAATTAACCCTAAAAGTTATTAATATCATATGCAATATTAGAGTAAGAAAAAACTCGTGTTCTAGTGAGACCAAAATACCCTCTCTTTTTTCTTTGTGTAAAAAGGAGTTAAATGTTGGCAAATTAAAGTGTAATTGAATTTTGAAGAGTAAAAAAGATGTTTAGAATTTTGTTTCATTCAATAATTACTTCAAAATATTCGACAATGTGTGGCTAATTTTTTTTACCTTTACAATTCATTTGACAATATGTTGTTGATTTTTAAAATAGTATTTAATTCAGATCCCAGATATATGTGTGCGCGCAAAATTCATGAAGTAAATGAGAGGCAATCTAAGTTTTTTTTTAAAGATTATTGGATCTTTTTTGTTATTAACTACTTTTTTTGGGAGAAATTATATAAAGAATCTTACAATTTTTTCACCGTATAATTAATCAAAATCCTTGACTTTTTTATTGTGCAACTAAAACTCCAAATCTCTAATATCTCTTTGTGTGATTTCATTTGATGATTCGTTTGCCATGCAAAGTTTTTTAGTTTATACCAATAAACAGCTAGCTAGTTGCTCTTTCGTGTGCCAAGTTGTTTCATCATCTAAGATACCCAGAATAGTTATAAGAGTTAGGAAAAAATACAGAAGAAAAAATAAAAAGGCAACAAAAATAAAAAAATAAAAAGTGTATTTTGATCTCACTAGAACATAAACTTTTTTCCTACTCAAATATTGAATGTGACATTAATAACTTTTATTGTTTTCAATAGAAGTGGAATAGAAGTGAGTAGTTAGACTTATTTAATGATACTTATCATGTGCCCTCAGGGCACATATTAACAAAACCCTTTATATAAAGGAGTGATATAAATAAAAAAAATTTATTTAGAAATTTCTCCGAATTCAAAAATTAATGGTAATAATGCATTTGAATTTGTGGAGACCATTAATTAACAAATTTAAATGAATCATGACCATTAATTTTTTAATTCAAAAAAGTTTCTAGATAAATTTTCTGTAAGTTCTAGACTTTTCTTTTTATATAAGGATATCTCAAGCCCTTTTTGTTGGAAACATATGGGTTTGAGTGTTTGATATTGTGATTTTATTTTGTGAATTTTGAAGAAACTAAAGTGGACCTTATATAGATTTTGACGAGGGTAAAAGTGTAATCGAGAAAATACATTTAACCCCCCCGAGTAAGTTCGGACTTCTGCCGAACTAAGAAGATACATCTAAAGGCACGTGCCGATCACGTGAAGATAGAAGATATGAGGCGTTACATACGACGCATGGAGAGGGAAAACCGAACTCTCCGCAAGCATAGAAATCCAGCCCGCCAGTCAATGTCTGGGCGTGACGAGCGTTCCGAAACTGGGCTGTCTCGGCAAGATAGCCGACAGGAACCGAGTCGGAGGCCCCGAGGAGGGGAGAATCAGGCTGGGGCACCGTCAAATCTGGGCAGATTGCTTCCAGCACAGCCACTTCCCGACATGAGGGAATGGTTGAATCAACGGGCAGGGATGCCCCCAGATGTTCAACAGGGGCTCCCGCATCAGACTTTGCCACCAGTGGCGCCCGTGACCGACATGAGAGCGTGGTTGAATCAGCAGTTGGGATTCAACCGCCCAGAGGATGATGAGAACCACAAGGAGCTGCAGCAGCTGGCAGTATCACCCCTGTCAGTGCAGATTGAGACGGAGGACTTACCCAGAAAGTTTGTCCCTCTAAAGTTTACCATTTATAATGGACGAACGGATTCGATGACTCACATCAAAGGATTCGTGAACTCCATGATGATCTACGCCGAGATCAATTACAAGCTGGAGGCAACTGGCAGACCAGTTCCTCAAGAGATTTGTGGCAAACTGAGCACAAAAGAAGTACGTGAACACACTTCTGGCCTTGAGAAAAGGACCAGAAGAGGATCTCTGACAGTACGCCAGCAGATATTGGGCTACCTATAACGAGATTGGGGACTGTACAGAGGCCTATGCCGTGGAATCTTTCAGACTGGGTTTGTCATACCGAGATCGGCTGAGGGAGTCTCTCACCATTGATCCCTCGAGCACCATTGCCGACCTGATGAGCAGGGTCGAGAAGTATGCCAAGTTTGAGGATGAGATCCGCCGAGACAAGGATCGGCCAGCTGGAAAGGCACACAGGAGTGCGGTTATAGAACCTGTGGCAAAGAGGCCAAGAACTGAGGTGGCCGAGGTAGCGCAGGTAACAAAGGAGCGAAAACCACCTGGACCCCAGGCGTATAGAGTGATATGTACGGTTTTCAACACCCCGATCTTCAAACTGATCTATCCTTTGAAGAATGAGCCCTTCTGGAAATGGCCAACTGGATCGGGAGAGCCAGTGAAGCGCGACCTGAACAGAGATTGGTGCAGCTATCACCGCAACAATGGCCATATCACAGAGAAGTGCAAGGCGCTTAAACGATTCCTAGAGGAATTAGTTGAAGCCGGGCACCTTCGACGTTTTGTGGCCGAGCAGAGGCAACCAACGGTTCAGCCAGAACCAATGGAAGCCGAATCCTCTGAGGAAGAGGCGACGATAACCGGATCCGTGCATGTCATACACGCGGCAACTCCGGTTCCTGATAAGAACGAAATACGGCTTCAACGATGCCGAGACGGGCACGAACATCACGTTCAACACCTCGGGCAAAAGCGGAAAGAGCCCGAGACTAAGGTAGAGACGGTTATATCCTTTTCAGATAAGGATTTGGAGGGGGTAGCACACCCCCATAACGACGCATTGGTGATCACGCTGCTCCTCGGCACCCTCAACACGGAGAGAATCCTAGTTAACCAGGGCAGCTCAATAGAGATTCTATACTATGATGCTTTTAAGAAGCTCAAGCTTGATAAGGCAGATTTGCAGAAGACCGACATACCACTCATCGGGTTCAGTGCCGAAGCAGTCTGGCCTTTAGGATCCATCACTATCCCCGTACGGGCAAGGAAAGTGACCTTGGATGTCGACTTTCTGGTCGTGGATGTACCTTCGGCATACAATGCCATAGTGGGGAAAACTTGGCTCCACAGGATGGGGGCAATCCCTTCCACCTACCACCAAATGCTGAAGTTTCCAGGGAAGAGGGGAATTGAATGTGTTCGGGGTAATCAGACAACAGCGAGAAGCTGCTATGTCACCTCTATAAAGCATAAACCCAAGGCCGAACACGTGAAATCTATAGAGGTCCCAGATCGGCCAACGATAGAGGATATCGGGCGTAATCCAGCCGATCGAGTTGTGGAAAAACTCAAGCAGGTACCGGCTCATGAGACAGACCCAGAGCGGTATTTTTTGATCGGGGATGAGTTATCAGAGCAGGACGAGAAGGTCCTGATAAAAATTCTTAAGGAGCACATAGACGTATTCGTTTGGACACCACAGGAGATGCCTGGGGTGAGCTCGGATATTATATGTCATCACTTGAATGTGAATCCTGCCCACAAACCAGTGATGCAGAAAAAGAAGGAGATCGGCAGTCCAACATGTGGATGCTGTGATAGAGGAGGTAGATCGGCTACTGGAGGCCGATGCCATCAGAGAGGTGCATTACCCCGAGTGGTTATCTAACACCGTGGTGGTCAAGAAGAAGAATGGCAAGTGGAGGGTCTGCGTGGACTTCACTAATCTCAACAAAGCTTGTCCCAAAGATAGCTTCCCACTGCCTAAAATAGATCAGCTGGTGGATGCCACAGCTGGATATCGGCGCATGAGCTTTTTGGATGCATATCGGGGTATCATCAAATAGCGATACACGCGCCAGACCAAGAGAAGATGTCCTTCATTACTCCACGAGGACTCTTCTGCTACAAAGTGATGCCTTTCGGCTTGAGAAATACAGGGGCAACATACCAACGGTTGGCGACTCTTATGTTCAAAGAATTGCTCGGGAAGAGCATGGAAGTATACATCGACGATATGGTCATCAAGTCTGAGGAGGCCGAAACCCATCTAGACGATCTCGGCAAAACTTTCCAGGTACTCAGAAAGTTCAAGCTCAAGCTCAACGCCTCGAAATGTGCTTTCGGGGTCAGCTCGGGGAAATTCTTGGGGCATCTGGTCACGCGCAGAGGAATAGAAGCCAACCTCGATCAGATCATCGCCCTGCAAAATTTACAGAGCCCCCGAACTGTGAAGGAAGTTCAGAGGCTAACCGAAATGGTTGCAGCCCTCAACAGATTCATCAGCCGATCATCTGACCGATGTTGGCCATTCTTTCAGCTGTTGAGAAAATAGTCCAAGTACTCCTGGGGGGAAGAATGCGAAAGGACTTTCCAGGAAATGAAATCCTACCTGGCAAACCCACCTCTGATCATGACTCCCGAGAAGGGAGATGTATTGACACTTTATCTGCCCGTATCCGAACATGCGGTCAGCGCGGTTTTGTTGAAAAATAAGGACGGCGAGCAAACGCCCATATACTACGTGAGTAAGACACTCCTGGATTCGGAGACAAGATATCTCCCCTTGGAGAAGTTGATTCTGTCCCTTGTGGAGGCCTCTAGGAAATTACAGCATTATTTCCTGGCCCACACAATAGAAGTACCGACCAAACATCCCCTCAGTACTGTCTTGAGAAGAGCAGAACTGTCGGGAAGGGTGGCAACTTGGTCTGTGGAGCTCGGGGAATATGACATCAGATTCCTCCCACGGACAGCAGTGAAGGGACAAGTCCTAGCGGACTTTATTGCCGAATTCTCCCACGAACCTGTGGAAAACATTGCTTCAATCTCAGAGAGGGATATGCCCGAACAGGGAGAACAAGATGGGATAGTTCCCGACCAGGCACCGTACTAGAGATTGTATGTCGACGGATCATCCTGTTCATGAGGATCTGGAGTCGGCATTGTCATCGAAGAGCCAGATGGATGCTATTTTGAGCAGTCCATCCGACTGAATTTCAGCGCCTCCAACAATGTCGCCGAATATGAGGCATTAATACACGGACTCAAGTGCGCGCATAATCTGGGGGCAGAGTATGTGGAAGTCTACTGCGATTCATAATTGGTCCTCAACCAGCTCAGTGGAGAGTATGCCACCCGAGATGAGAGGATGACCGCCTATGCAGATCGGGCCAGAGCAGAATTATCCAAGTTCAAGAAGACAGTGATGACACATATCAGCTCAAGACAAAACGAGCATGCAGATGCCTTGGCGTGTCTGGCTTCGGCAATACCCAGAGATAAGCACAGAACCATATATGTGGATGCCATCGAGTATCTGAGTATCGACATCCCAATTGCTGAGAAGGCTTTGGAAATCGATCTCGGCCCAAGTTGGATGGATCCCATTATCTCCTATCTCACTGGGGGAACTATCCCCGAGGATAAAAAGGAAGCTCACAAGCTACGGATCAAAGCAACACGCTTCTGGCTCTCGCCTAAGTAAGAACTCTATCGTAAGTCCTACACTGGTCCCTATCTGAAGTGCGTACACCCTAATTCGGTACAGAAATTCTTGTACGAAATTCATGAGGGGACATGTGGGAGTCATGCTGGGGGCAGGTCCATAGCCCATCGCGCCATATCTCAGGGATATTGGTGGCCCTATATGCAGGAAGATGCAAAGAAGTATGTCCAGACTTGCGAAAAGTGCTAGAAATTCGCCCCGGTCACACACCAACCAGCTGTCGATTTGGCACCACTCACCAGTCCATGGCCCTTTGCTCAGTGGGCTATGGACATTGTCGGCCTGCTTCCCAAGACAACTGGGGAGAGAAAATATCTGTTGGTCGGCACAGACTACTTCACCAAGTGGATAGAAGCCGAACCACTGGCTAAAATCACCGAGAAGAATGTCGAGCGATTCGTATGGCAGAATATCATCACCATATTCGGCATCCCATATGCCATCGTCTCGGACAACGGGACCCAGTTCTAGGACAAATTCAAGGCTTTCTGCTCACAGTACCAGATTCGAAATTACTACGCCTCAGTGGCATATCCCCAGTGCAATGGGCAGGCAGAAGCTTCAAATAAGACAATATTGGGAGGAATCAAGAAACGGCTGGAGAAAGCCAAGGGTAAATTGGTGGAAGAATTGCCACTCGTCCTGTGGGCATACAGGACCACTCATCGCCGATCTACGGGTGTGACCCCATATTCACTTGCTTATGGCACCGAGGCTGTCATCCCTCTTGAAGTCGGCATCCCAACTCTCCGCACCGAATTGATGGAGCAAGGTGGCAACGACCAAGCGTTGGCAATAGAACTCGACATTGCCGAAGAAAAACGGGAACGAGCCATGATCAGACTCGCTGCCTATCAATCTACTCTCTCTAGAACCTACAACAAGAAAGTACATCAGAGGGAATTCAATCTCGGCGACCTAGTCGTACGCAAGGTCATGGGAAACACGAAAGATCCAACTGATGGCAAGCTTGGGGCTAACTGGGAGGGTCCATACAGGGTTTTAGGCCGGCTCGGGAAGGGCGCCTACAAACTGCAAGACTTGGATGATAAGAAGATACCACGTACTTGGAATGTTTCCAACCTTAAGAAGTTTTATCAGTAATTTCCCTTTTTTCGGTACTTATGTTTATTACAATTTCAATGAATAAAAGTACTAGTTTCATTTTATAAATAGATGTTCAGAAAGGCTATTAATGTTGTAGCCACATGTACTACCTTCCTGGGGGCAGAGATAAATCCAGTACATACAAGATCAGAATGTAACTCCAGGCTTGAGAAAAGTCTTAGAAATGTTCAACACTTGAGAAAAGTTTGAACTCCCGAACATACTTGAGAAAAGTATGTGTTTAATCCTAAATTATAGGTTAAACAGCCGAACAGACTTGAGAAAAGTCTGAGAAGGTTCAACACTTACGGAAAGTTTGAACTCCCGAACATACTTGAGAAAAGTATGTGTTTAATCCTAAATTATAGGTTAAACAGCCGAACAGACTTGAGAAAAGTCTGAGAAGGTTCAACACTTAGAGTTTGAACTCCAGAACATACTTGAGAAAAGTATGTGTTTAAGCCTAATTATAGGTTTAAACTACCGAACAGACTTGAGAAAGTCTTAGAAATGTTCAACACTTGAGAAAAGTTTGAACTCCCGAACATACTTGAGAAAAGTATGTGTTTAATCCTAAATTATAGGTTAAACAGCCGAACAGACTTGAGAAAAGTCTGAGAAGGTTCAACACTTACAGAAAGTTTGAACACCCGAACATACTTGAGAAAAGTATGTGTTTATTCCCAAATTATAGGTTAAACAGCCGAACAGACTTGAGAAAAGTCTGAGAAGGTTCAACACTTAGAGAAAGTTTGAACTCCAGAACATACTTGAGAAAAGTATGTGTTTAAGCCTAATTATAGGTTAAACAACCGAACAGACTTGAGAAAAGTCTTAGAAATGTTCAACACTTGAGAAAAGTATGTGTTTAATCCTAAATTATAGGTTAAACAGTCGAACAGACTTGAGAAAAGTCTGAGAAGGTTCAACACTTAGAGAAAGTTTGAACTCCAGAACATACTTGAGAAAAGTATGATTACAGATTAAACAACCGAACAGACTTGAGAAAAGTCTTAGAAAAGTTCAATACTTACAGAAAGTTCGAACTCCCGAACATACTTGTGAAAAGTATGTGTTTAGTCCTACATTACAGGTTAAACATCCAAGCAGACTTGTGAAAAGTCTGAAACAATTCAACTCTAAGTGAAAGAGTGAACACCCGAGCATATTTGAGAAAAGTTCATGTTTTAAGAGAAACATTTAAGTTTGCATGAAGAAATGTTTCAGAGCAATGATTCCCAACTTCATTCAAGACAAAAATATAAAGCAAGAATAGAGACAAGAGTTGCCGACAAGAAGACCAAATTATCTATTCATTACTGTGCGAATTACAAAGGATAAAGTGCAGAATTGAAGACGACAAGTGTGTTACTACTACATACTAAGAACAGTTTAAAAGCAAACATAGAGACATCTTTCAGACGATGTCAACTGGGCCCTCCTGGAGTTGGCCTTCTTCTGCTGCAGCTTCCCCGACACCAGTAACTTCCTGGTCATCAGCAGTAAGGTCGGTGATGCCGCCTTCCGGCCCTTCGGTCTGGGCAACTTCAGTCTCTTCATCGCCGAGCTCAGAAGAGTGAGGGATCTCCTTGAACAGAGGGGAATCTGAAGGCACATTACAGGCCTTCAGAGTAGCCTTCCATCCGGTAGCTAGGAACTCCTCCTGCATGTCAGGAATCTGATTGTTAAGGAAGTCCTCAGCTGCCTCATCCATGCCGAGCTGGTGAGCCTTGCTTTCAGTCTCGACGACTTCTTCGGCATGCTTCTTCTTCAGAGCATCCATATCAGCGACTAGGTCGGCTGACCTCTTCTTCTCCTCGGCCAGGAGACGGCTGAACGATTCGGCACGATGGGCAATCTCCATCGCCTTCTTCTTGTAATCGTCGGCCTCGTCCTGTGCCTTGTAGTATTTGGCCTTAAATTCCCGGGCCTCGTCTTCTGCCCGATTCAGTTTAGTCTCGCGCTTCTGACTTTGCCCGAGACACAGCATAGACTTCTGGATTGCATGCGCAAAAAAACAAGACAGTGAGAGATCTGACAAACAGAAAAGACAAATTCAAGTGTTTGGATACTTACAAAGATATTATGCGCAACCACAGTGCGCAGCAGGGAACGATCGTCTGACTCGGCATAGGGCTCAATATCCCGGGGCAGCATCAGAGCCTCCGCCAGAGTAGTGGCCACGCCCAAGTCGCCCACAGTGTCGGCGACTGTGATGGGGTTGGAGCCAGACACCAGAAGGGCCGGAGCCCACTTGTCCGCTTTCTCAGAGGACTTGGACCTCCCCTTCGACTTGGAAGCACCCGCAACATGCGCCTTCACCAGTCTCCTCTTTTTAGAGCCGGCAAGAACCTCGCCTGTCTCGACAAATACAGATGGAGGCCTTTCCATGGCATCTCCTTCGTCGGCCTTCCTCTTGGCCACCACCACGCCGGATGGCTTCTTAGCTTCAGAAGGCGTTAACGCCTTTTTTGCATCAGCAGCAGCCTTAGCCTTCTGCTTCATCAGCTCCTTGAGATTGGGCATATTCTGGTTCCGCGACATGATCTCGGCGTCTATTTCCTCTTCGTCTTCGGTGTTCCAAGCAATCCGAGGTGGAGACTGCGTCCGATCAGCGGATGATGATGAAAACGAAGAGCTCGGGGCTTCGGCTACCGCAGCAACTGTCACACGATGCGGCTCCCTAAGGTATGGCGAAGGCACGCCTTCGGGGATAGCAGCTAGGGAATCTTCAGCAATCACCTCGGCAACGTAAGCTTTGTCTTTGATATAACCCTTGTAGGTCGGGTTATATCGCAGCAGTACCTCGGCAGATCTCGGCTTGACCTGCCCTTCTACGCCCTTGTAACGCAGCACCTTCTTCAGGTCCTTAGGATTGGTAGTGACCAGTTGCCAACCTCGGTTCGCGTTAGCAGCTGCACAGACACAGAAAAGAAACAGTCAGATATCTAAGGTCGGCAAAACTACAAAAATCATGATCAAAGGGAAAAGGGAACTAACGGGGTTGCCCGAAACTGCGGGGAACAGGGATCCGCGTGTGCTCGGGTTCATCAGGAGAAAACTCCCAATTGCCCGAGACGATGAAGAAATCGTCATTGTTCCCCCTATTTGAGTCGACGAGATGCGTCACTATCTTCTCTCGACCCCTACGGGATTTAAGATACAATTTCTCCTCTTTGTTATAAACCATATCGTAGTTATAATTTATGTCCCAGAGACCTAAATTTGTATTACACAGTTCGTTCAAACGAACTGTGCCCATTATTATGCGGTATGTGTTTATGGAGATTTGCATAGGGTTCAGCCGGGTACCAAGCCAGAACCCTACGGAGTAAAGGATGGAGGGAGAACCTAACTCCACCCTCGGTGATGGCCATTAATGGAATGTGAATGGAGCCCTCATCCCGAATCTCAGGATGAGTCTCCGGCCTATTGATTTCTACCACTACGTCGTCTGGGATGTTGTAGTGCCTACGGAATTCCGCTATACGCGCCGGAGAGGCGAAGTGTTTACGAAAAACCCCCATATCCAGAAGATGAGTGGGGGAGAAAGTGCACACAGGAAAGAAAAATCAAGAAAGGATGAATTCTAAGACAACTTACAGGGGACTTACGAAGAAGACGAAAGGGGAACAGTAGCAAAGGAACAAGAAAAAAGAAACGAAGGATGGAGAGGTGAATTTATAGGGTATTTAGGCGGCAGAATCTGTTACGCCGTACGTTTGAAATCCCTAACCGTCAGATTCTTCACCCCTGAATCGTCAGATTCTTTACGCCTGGACCAATCAATTAATTACAGGGGTGGTATTGAAACGACGCGTCAGGCACGCGCGTTAAAAGCGCATTTTTCCTTAAAGGCGCAAGCAAACGGTCACATCGCATTTATTATGGGATAGAGCACGCCTCAGAACGGACCAGATACGGATGTAAGTCCCCTAAGATCGATACAGAACCCATCATGAGTACGCTGTATAGCCTCGGCCACTCCGCCAAGTCGGCACGAAGCAGCCGAAGCTAGGGGGCAATTGACGAGGGTAAAAGTGTAATCGAGAAAATACATTTAACCCCCCCGAGTAAGTTCGGACTTCTGCCGAACTAAGAAGATACATCTAGAGGCACGTGCCGATCACGTGAAGACATGGCCGACACGAGGAGTGCCAACCATACATAAATTGGGACAACAGAATCAAGTATTGAGCAATGCCGACCTGAGAAAGGCGGATCCATATCTTGCCGAACATATAAGGTCGGACCGAACTACGGGTAGCCCAAGAAAGGCAATGAGCAACCGTTTTTCCAAGATAAGACAGAATCCCGGATAAGTCGGTATTCGGTTTCAACAGATATGGATGAGAAATCCACGGCCAATTTAATTAATATGAGAAGTATTAATTGAATGAAACTCTAATGATAGAAGATAACTACTTGATAGAGAGTTATCTCATTAGTGGCCAATCAGAAGGCACTTCACTCCAATTAGAGTCCTAAGAGAATTAGGACTAAAGAGAAAGTCTATAAATAAAGCTCGAGATCAACAAAAAGAGGTACGTTCTAAGTAGTGCATAGTTTCGCTTGCTAACAGAGAATATTAGCTTGAGTTATTATTCCTGTGAGCTTTTGCCTGACTTAATCATCGGAGTGTCTTCCTGCCACAGCGGCAGAGGGCTCTTTGACGGATTATTATTTTGCAGATCACAGGTCCATCCATATTGAGAACATTGGTTTCAGCTGGATAGTGAGTTCCTAGTTTTCCGCCTTGATTGAGAAAATCTACCCTCTTACAGATTTAAAAATAAAAAATATACTCACTCACGAGGATTATATGTGTAATAATCCGAATATCTTAAATCGCAATAATATTTTTTCGAGAGTTAATTTATTTTTCAAGCATATATTTTGTTAGTAAATTTTGTGTTGCTTATATTTTCCATACTAATGTGTACATACATCTTTTCCCACATATACTGTGTACATGTATACATATATATGTTCTACTTATATACGTACACACTCAACTCTTGTTGTAGAGACCCAGTAAATCTTTCGTTATGATTGGGCATTGTATATATGCATAATTATGTGATTTGTGGCTATTATGTAATGGAAGGATAGTCATGGGACTTGAAGTTAGCATGTTTGCAATGTGGAGGGGGTAAGTGTAATATATGGAGTGAGATTTGGTTTATATCAGATGTTTGTTTTTCCCCAAAATAAAAAACGTATACCTCTTCTTCGTGGCTCTCTCTCTCTCTCAAACCCTCCACCAAAATTTCATACTCCAAACTTCGATTCCTTCAAGAATCCTTTGTAACCCGTTGATCTTTAAAACTATTTGGCGTGCATTTGCTTGGAGGAGCTTTGTTTCAAGAGTTTTTAACATTTGGATCTAGGACTTGCTTTTGGAGCTTGGATCTTGCACTTTAAAAGTTGAGGTAGAGATTTCTTACCTTCTTTAAGTGGTTATGACTTATTGTGAATCACATTTCATGCTTTGATCATCATTTGGAAAGTTGGATTTCAAGTTCCAAATCTGCAGATTTCCTTTGTTCTGTTGTTTTTCCCATCTCATCCGGATGGCTCATCTATGCCTATCCGGACAGCTCTGTTTGTTGTATCTATGGTATTCTGAAATTCTGCACCTCATCCAGATGGCTCATCTATGCCTGTCCGGACAGCTCTGTTTGCAGCATCTCTTTTACTCTGAAATTTCACATCTTATCCAGATAACCTATCTATACCCGTCTAGACAGCTTGGGAAGTTTGATGAGATTTATTCTATGGTTTAATTATTGGGCTTTCATCATGATTATATAATCAAATAAACTTGTTGAAACAATAAAATGGATGGATATTGAATCTAAATACTTAATGAACGTTAACACATGATCAATATGCGAATGTTACTAGCTTCCTTCGGGAGTGTGTTAGGGGCAATACAACATTACTAGCTTCCATCAGGAGTGTGCTAGGAGATGATACTACATTACTAGCTTCCATCGGGAGTGTGTTAGGAGATGATCTACGTTACTAGCTTTCTCCAGGAGTGTGTTAGGAGATGAGCTCACTTTACTAGTGTTCTTCGGGAGTGTGCTAAGAGATGACATGATATTACTAGCATCATTTGGAAGTGTGCTAGGAGAAATGAATGAACACGCGATTTCAACATAATATGAGATAATGATTGCTATGATGGCTTATTTAGATAACAAGTTGGATTTGTTTAATTGGTGGATATGTTTTTCTTGAATATCTATATGTTTGAGTTATGGAATGTCCTCTTTGTCCTTGGCTACACATGTCTTATGCTGCTTTCTTCATATTCATCGATATTGTATAGATTTTCGTACTGGATTTTGTAGCTCAATCCTTCCTTCTTTTTAGGTAGTGAACAGGAGCACTAGAATGGATTACTTGACATGCGTGAAGTGATGCATTTATTTTTTGGAAGCTCATACGAAGAATTTACCTTGCGTCTTTATAAAACATTATTTTTGGAAAAATGTGTTGTAACTTCTATTGTCTAATCTTTTTATCCATAAGGAGAAATGTTTAAACTCTTACTATGATCTTGATATATATTGGGCCAGGTTAGTGAGATTTTTATTTTACGTATTATTTTATTTTATTTAAAATTGAGGGCATGACACTTGCACAATCCATCATCACTCCCACTACATTCTCCTCCCTCCCTTATTTTTTCTTTAGAATTAACACATGCACATGCGGATATACCACACACACTTAACTCTTGTACAAGGAAAAATTTGGGTACACAGATTATCCGAATTCATCCGAACGCAGATGTGCCCAACCGTTGGACACATCTGTGTCTAGATGGTCTGCATTCCTAGTATTACTCCTTACACAACCCATCATCACTCCCACTAAACTCGCCATCCGGAATTATGGTCATTTCATGTTATTTCAATTAATTGTAATTCACTTGCTATGTTTTATATATTTAGATTATTGTCTTTTAATTACCTACGTTATGATGTCGTATGATGTCAGAAATGATCTATGATATGAGATTAGACTCTGAACTTAGACGTTAGTTGGAGGTTGATATTAGGTTATCTCATGGATGCCCAAACTAGAAACTTATTAGAAATTGTGGAGATGATTTGTTGTGGATTATATTTTTTGTGAGAATATTTATGTGTGTCATTAGCTGTGACACGACTTAAGCCGAGTATTGGCTTGAACTTGATGTGTAATTACCCAAGCAATGTTGTTTAGCCAAGTCTATATTTTAGTCGTGTCATGTTTTTAGCCAAACTATGTACTTAGCCATGTTATATCTCGACATAGCATGTCATTCTCGATGAAGTCTAGTGGTCGTCAAGTAAGGTGTAGGAAATACTTTGGTGTTTGTACGTTATCGAAAAATATAAATATTCGAGAACCTAGAGCTTTGACACATATCATATGAGAAACATGACAATTGGAGCATGACAGTTGGTGAGCACGATTAGCATAGCAATCGAGATTATTTTCGAATGGGAGCACCATAAACTGAAAAATATTAATGGAATTATATAACATGTGGTAATTTGTGGAAATATTGATTAAGTCAAGTACTTGTGTAACATCTAGGACTTTGATAGTATTTGTGTACGAACGACGAACACTTGAGGTTTCACTAGCGGACTTAGATGTGACATCACATCACAATACTTATTTTAATTCATGTACTTATGTATTGATGCTTCCGTACAAACTGCGCATTTTATATCATGTTTATTTCATTTATTATGATCATTCAAAAAGAGAATCAAAGGTAAGGTAACTTATTGAGTCTTATAGCGCATGGTGTATATTTCTTTGTTCCTAGTGTTTCATGCCAGGTACAGATGAAGACGAAGCCAAACTGGAGTACTTGGACCTTGAAGACACTTTTCTCGAGGAAGACATGGTCCAACCGTGATTTACCTAGTACAGGTTTAGATTAGCTCTAAAATCTCTACTTAGTCTTTTTGTGGTAATCTCTTTTAGAGGACTTTATGCGGTATTTCATAATTTTGTAAGAGCCAAAACCTGTACTATTTTAATTTATCGATGGGATGTTATAATTTAGCTATTTTGTCCTTTTATTAATGTTTTCGAAAATCAAGGTGCTACAGCTTGGTATCAAAACTTTAGGTTCCCCTTTATCTCAAGACTTTGGGTATTTGTGTAGATCACATTTGAGTGTTATTTCCTTGGTAGCTAATTCTTATGCATTATCACTAAATGATTTTATATACATTAATCTATAAAGCATTACAGATGAATTCAGATTTTGACAGTGAGCAACAATTCCTAGTTAGCGACATTTTAAAAGA
The DNA here is from genome assembly GCA_019985065.2 of Arctostaphylos glauca. Lineage (NCBI taxonomy): Eukaryota > Viridiplantae > Streptophyta > Magnoliopsida > Ericales > Ericaceae > Arctostaphylos > Arctostaphylos glauca. The sequence goes on along the minus strand of JAHSPW020000005.1, from coordinate 26,393,705 downwards.
ACAGTTGATGGACGGCTAGCCCCAACAGAGAAGGAAAAGCAACGATTGGTAGCATACGCCGACAATAGTGATGAGGACCCCTAGGATCCTCCATTTTTCGGGAGATGAGGATTACATAGCACCCACACCTTTGATAGCAGCACATAGTTCAGGTACCTTTACTAGAGTGGGATGACGACAACAATGCCAAAGACCCTTGGGTAGAGTACGAGCCGGACTTTAGAGATGTGAAAGATATTCTCGGAGACGATGAGGAAGAGGTAGAAGATGTAGACCTTGAGAGTGACATGCAATTGCCACCCACACTGTAGCACACCCCAATTACGTCGGACGTATCGGGTTGGAACGGATGGAAAAAAAGGAATGACTACCCATTCACCGTGCCCTATGTCAAGATAATACCCCTTGTATGATGTGCCTGGAAACACTTGGGAATAACCATATTCATGAGACCGTTGATGATCATCGACCAGCTCGAGGATGAAAAATATTGGATGAATGTTTCGAAAGGTTTTTACTAGTGTTTGGAGCTACAAGACCGGAGGTTGACAAATCCATGAGAACCAGATTCTTGGAGCTACAAGACCTTCTGTTGGTGTTACGGATGTTATGAAGCTACTTGGGAAAGAAAATATCACTTGCGTTGGGAATATCCTAGCTAGTTTGTTCCTACCGTAGGCACGACATATTGGGAGGGCAACATTAAGAGAGTGTGCTTCTACTGATTGAGAGAAAATTTTATGCACTTTTTCATTTCATGCTTTTTGTAATCTATTCACTTGCACTGTTTTAATAGTACTTTAGTATCAACAACTATGGTAGTGAAGAACTAGATTTCCCTCTATGTTTCTTGTCTTAATTATATCCTTTTAATGTTTAAACTGTAAAATGGTAGAGATACGGAACAGATGAAACATGTGTGACAATTTTGGACCTAGCAACACATATCAACAACATTACCGTCCACCTCTCTCATCTCCTAATGTGGCACAAAGAATTAATGAATTCAATCAAATTATACACACATTTTTAGTTGTCACCCGAGCATCGTCACAATTGCCTATGCCACATCATCATCACGGGCAACCCAACCGAAGTGTACTCCCAACTGATCCCCCATACTAGCATTAATTTGAGGATTGAATAATGCTTGTGGACTTTCAAACTTTTTGTTTTTCTCCATTTTGGGATCGTGGGAGCATGTGGCTGCTCCACTTCTTTTCTCTTGGACTTCTTCTTCGAGTCATTTCCCCTTCCTCTATAAATTGAACATATTACTTCAAAAATTGTTGCATTTTTTGTCGTTTATGCCCAGAAATTATCCTCAGATAAGGACTTAATTACTAGGATACCCCACAAACTATCACCAAAAATCAGTTTCACCACATCAAAAAAATTTCGTATCACTTTAACCCCTGAACTAATGGAAGTCATGGTCCCTAAAACTATGTTAACGGAAAAAAATAAAATGACTAAATTATCCCTTCTATTTAATCAGGTTTTGTGTGTTATTTTTGAGATTACACCCACCCGTACCTAGACCTAGAAAGTTCATCTCTGATCTCATCTCAAAAAAATCTCTGAAATGAGAGCAGATTCAAGAGCAAAGATGAGACTATTAATCTTCAAGAAGAAGAAGCGCAAGCTGGAGTTCCTAATCGATAATACCATGACGATACCCGATCCGAAATAAAATTCTACATATCGGGAATTGGAATTAAGCGAGTGACGATATCAAGGGTCCTCGCCAGATGCGGAGGAAGTGGTGGTAATGTTGGCTGTGGTTTTTGGAAAGTGATGACAGGGAAAGGAGTAGTGCCGTTTGGACGACAACTTGTTACGAACCGCTGGGTAGAACTCACCCCCAAAAACTAGCTCAAGAGGGGAGGGTACCCAGGGGCTTATAAACCCACTACCAGGGGCTCTTCCCTCCGATGTGGGACTGCATTGGGCCCTAATATAGCCCACCCCTTCTGAGCCGACGCCCACGGCGGCAGGTGCAAGTTTGGCACCACCGACTTCCCGTGGCGGTTGGACGGGTGTGGGTTGGCTCTGATACCAATGTTACGAACCGCTGGGTAGAACTCACCCCCAAAAACTAGCTCAAGAGGGGAGGGTGCCCAGGGGCTTATAAACCCACTACCAGGGCCCAATGCAGTCCCACATCGGAGGGAAGAGCCCAATGCAGTCCCACATCGGAGGGAAGAGCCCCTGGTAGTGGGTTTATAAGCCCCTGGGCACCCTCCCCTCTTGAGCTAGTTTTTGGGGGTGAGTTCTACCCAGCGGTTCGTAACATTGGTATCAGAGCCAACCCACACCCGTCCAACCGCCACGGGAAGTCGGTGGTGCCAAACTTGCACCTGCCACCGTGGGCGTCGGCTCAGACGGGGTGGGCTATGTTAGGGCCCAATGCAGTCCCACATCGGAGGGAAGAGCCCCTGGTAGTGGGTTTATAAGCCCCTGAGCACCCTCCCCTCTTGAGCTAGTTTTTGGGGGTGAGTTCTACCTAGTGGTTCGTAACATTCTGATAGAACTATCGCAATTGAGCTGTTTCAAGAAATGACAGATGATATGGAAATGGAGAAAAAATGGTTTATCATTCAAGAACAGAGATAGCAGTTGCAGGAACCTTTCGTCCCAATTCACAACAAGCTTTACAATTGATTTCTTTGGTACCCCTCTCTTCCTTTCTTCCCTCTTTTATATCAGATAGACTAACTAACTCAACTAACTATTAACCTCATCTTTATTCTACTAACTGACTAACTAACTCAACTAACTATTAACCTCCCACCTGAACAAACTCAACTAACTATATAGATTCACGTGCGTATCATTACCGTCCCCTTGATTTAAGCCTTGACCTCAAGGCAGAAAATCAGGGAATTTAGCCTGAAGACGCGAATAGATCCCAAGTGGCATCTTCCGGAAAGGAATTGGACCATTGGACCAAAACTTGAGTGGCAGCCTTACCCCGATGTTGCACCAATCTGCGATCGAGAATGGCCACAGGTTGCGGGGCTAAAATACCAGCCTCAGTAACTGGAGGTAAGTCCATTTGGACGATAGTGTGGTGGCCTACTTTCCTTTTGAGCAAGGAAACATGAAAAACCGGATGGATGTGAGAAATAGAAGGCAATGCCAATTTATAGGCCACTTGACCAAGCTTTTGGGTGACTTGGTAAGGACCAAAAAATCGTGGAGCTAATTTCTGATTTGAGCGAAACTGTGCTGTTGTTTGTTTGTAAGGCTGTAGGCGTAAATAAACCCAATCACCCACTTGAAACACCCGCTCTGTGCGATGTCGATCAGCAAGTTGTTTCATACGATTCTGAGCTTGAGATAAGTGTTCTTTGACAAGCCTCAATGTAGATTCTCGATCCATCCCCCACTGGTCAACCGTAGCAATTGTCGAAGAATGAGGAATGTAATGAATATGAGAAGGAGGGGGCTGTCCATACGTAATGTGATAAGGAGTAAGTCGCGTAGAGGAATGGTAGGTAGTGTTGTACCACCATTCGGCCAACGATAACCATTGGACCCATGCTTTAGGTCTATCCCCAGTAATGCACCGTAAATAAACTTCCAAACAGCGATTGACGACCTCGGTTTGCCCATCTGTTTGGGGATGATAGGCGGTACTGAGAGACAAAGTGGTACCCTGTAGGCGAAATAGCTCCTGATCATGTTCGTCCACAGCAGACATGCTACACATATAGGCCAAGAATCCCTGTTTTGAATTCTGTAAAGTTTTGCTCAGTTGTTTTGAATTCACTTGTTCCATCTTCATCTGAGTTTCACCCTTTAATTCCACTAGCTTCTCTTGAATCTGAAATTGCATACTGAGATTTCTGAAATCCCACAGAACTGGTCCCAAGGTTGACAACCATTGAATTCCGAGGACCATGTCATAGCCTCCCAATGACAGTAATCGGACTTCAGCTGAAAATACGATTCCTTGCATTTCCCATGCGAGATTCTTACACACAGCTCTGCTACAAAGTTTCGTTCCATCTGCCACCGCTACTGATAGATCTAGTGTAGGCTCAATAGGAAAACCTGAATATCTAGCCATGCTTGGTTCAATGAAATTGTGTGTACTCCTCGAATCAATCAATATTGTGATGGATTTCCCTTTCAATTGGCCTTTCATCCTCATAGTTCGAAACGAATTACAGCCTGCCAATGCATGTATTGAAATTTGTACGTTATCATCTAGACTTTCATTTTCAACTTCTTCAGTTATCAAATCCTCTTCTTCTTCGTCATCTTCGTCAATCAATAGATAAAGTTGCCTACGTTGGCATCTATGGCCCCTCACATATTTCTCATCACAATTGTAACACAAATTCTTCTCTCTTCTTGCCTCCATTTCTGCTGGTGTGAGTTTTCGGATAGGGAATTGAGTGGTTACTCGATTATTGACATGGGTTGACACATTATTTGGGGTAACATTTGTGGTTTTTGGCGGAAAAGTGGGTGGATTTGAAGGTTTGGGAATGGCTAAGTTGGTGGTTTGTGGCCACACAGAATTGGGAGATTTGTATGAAATTATGTTCCTTCTTGCTAAGGCTTCGATGGTTTCTTCTTAAAGACGAGCCAACCCAATTGCTTGGGAAATCGTTGTGGGTTGAAACATCTGTACAGATGTCTTGATTTCCTCCCTCAATCCACTCAAGAAACAACTAACGAAAAATTCCGCAGTTAATCCCGTCGTTCGATTAGCAAGTTCTTCAAATCTCTCTTGATATGCCTTAACTGTTGTGTTTTGTCTCAATTTAGTCAATTCCCCAGTTGCATCTTCGAAGGCATTATGGCCAAATCTAACCTTTAAGTCAAAAACGAAATCCTTCCACACCAATTTGTCTTGGGTCTTCTCGTACCACTGAAACCACTGTATAGCTTTATCATCTAGATGCATAGATGCGAGTCTCACCTTCTGTCCTCTTCGATTTGATTGAATTCGAAGAATCGTTCACATTTGTAAGTCCACCCAGCAGGATCATCTCCTTGAAATCTTGGGAAATCAATCTTGGTATAGCGGGATTGGATAGAGTTTGCAGAAAAAGAAGAATTTCTGGTGTGCGTGTGAGAACCCCCTTCTTGTTCTCCACCAAGATTTGGAATGGGGATTTTTGCCGCCATCTGATCATATTTCATGTTGATGTTGATGATGAGTTCTTTGAGTTCTTTGAACTGTAACTCCGAATTTTCTTTGAGTTGTCGGATAGCCTCTTCATTGCGCTTCAATTCCTGAGATCTGGTATTTTCCGCCATGGTTGAACTGTCGTAGTTTTCTTTGAGTTGGGTCCGAGAAACGGTAGCTCTGATACCACTGATAGAACTATCGCAATTGAGCTGTTTGAAGAAATGAAAGATGATATGGAAATGGAGAAAAAATGGATTATCATTCAAGAACAGAGATAGCAGTTGCAGGAACCTTTCGTCCCAATTCACAACAAGCTTTACAATTGATTTCTTTGGTACCCCTCTCTTCCTTTCTTCCCTCTTTCATATCAGATAGACTAACTAACTCAACTAACTATTAACCTCATCTTTATTCTACTAACTGACTAACTAACTCAACTAACTATTAACCTCCCACCTGAACAAACTCAACTAACTATATCAACTAACTATATAGATTCACGTGCGTATCACGACTGTCTCGCAGAACAGTGTTGTCGGTGGTGATGCAGCTTAGATGTTTCCTCCTCCAACAAAATGTGAACCCTCCGCAACTTCAGAAATACGAAAGTTTTGAAAAGAAAAAACTACGTGCCGCATGGGCAATAGACATGATCCAAACGTGAAATCGAAAAAGCGAGAAGACCTAAGGAAGTTTGAAATAAATTATACAAAAAACAGTAGTAGTCCTAAGGGAACTATAAGAGGCAATTGCAACTTGTGTCTATAAATAACAAGAAAACATCAAAGAATAAAAGACCCTCAATTTTTATTTTGATTACAGTGTCTCGTTTATCCCAATAGAACTAGAGCATTAATTTAACAGCTGTTAAAATAGTTATAATTACTCATGGCAGTAACTGTAGCTAATTAGCTTGTTCAAAGTAATTAAAATCCAATTAAAAATCTCTGAAATGAATTTTTTTATTAGATTTATCATTCGAGTGACCCTTTTACATTATTAACTCTTCAAATTATTGTCTTCTGAGTGCAACTTAAACGTGTCTAAACATTTGGGAAAAAAAAAAATCTCTTCATTAAGGTAAGAAAACAAATAAAGCATTACCTACTAATTTTGACTTTTAAACTTTTAAATTAATTTTAAAAAATTACAAGTCATTTTTAACACGCACGCACTCAGCTTCCAATCCCTGGAGAAAGATAAACCACGTTTAAGTTCCTTGGAAAAATCCAAACCTTAGTCTTTTGGTACAACCACATCAGTTCCAAACTAGAAGCCAGGAAATATAAGAGACCATCAGTATATCTGAATGCAGTTCATAAAGACTGAAGTAACAAACAATCTAGAGTTCACCATTCTAAACATAAACTTTAACAATCTCGCAACCGTCAGCAGATCGATTGAAGGACATTCCACAACTCCGCATCTTCAATCTGAACGAGGAAAGATAACAGAAATGATGAGAATAAAAAACGAATAGGCTACGTGCTGTAACGATGATAAAAGTTGAGAATGAAATGGAAACAATGAAGAAATAACGAAAGCGAAAAGAGAGTTCCAACGGCGTTCCAACAGTCAAAACCAGTGAGCTGAAACTATAGTGTTACAATATGGCAATGCAAAAACCTAGCAGCAGATATAACATCCAAGTTTCCTTTGACGATGAAATATGCTGGAGCAGAAATCCATGTAATAAACATTCAAGTTTCCTTTTCTTTTCCTTTGTGATAAGTAATGCAAGTCTTATTAAAAAGATGAAGACATCAAAAGGCAACCAACAATGTCCAAAAAGGTTAAACCGTTGTAACCTGTAACTTAATAAGCAAGCATTCACTCCAAAGGCAGAATTCTATAGATCTTTACAAATGGAAACAACTCATGAGCCGGTCAAGAGGCCCATCTAGTCCATCAAAGGCCCTCCCTTGTTACACTCCCCCCATACGAGCCACATCAAGCAGCTATATATCTAACTGACACATCTCCCCCTCAGCCTCCCTAACCCAACTCCCCACGATTCCAAATATAATTCTTCCAACAACTCTCTGAAAAGATCTTGTGTGCCAAAAAATATCAAAAAGAAACCTCAATAAGTCCCTCGCCACCTTACAATGATTAAGGATATGAGAAAGAAACTCTCCTTGTCCTGCTTATGGACAATTACCATCACCATAAGAACAAATTGTTCAAGACAAAAAACGATAACAAGGTATCATGTCGCTGAAAAATAAACTGCACACTGAATGTTCAAACATTTCATTTCTCATTATCACATGAAATATTCAAACAATTAATGTGTTTATAAATATGGATGCAATATGTACTTTTAATGGAATAGAGCTGATTATTAAACTTGAGTTTGAGGCAGCAGTCTTCGTGATTGGGCTGCGATCCTTGTAGAAATAGCCTAAACCTTGCAAGGGAGAAGCATTCTTTTTTTTTTTTTTCTCTCTCTCTTTTCTCTTTCTTTTGTTTCTTCTTCTTTGAACATCATATTCTTGTTTTGTACCAGAACCATAAGTCGTAGTGTTGGCAATAATACCGGAAGTTATTATGTGCCCTACATCAGTTTGGTATCAAAGCTTAATCCTGCAATCTCAAAATTGATCTATTAACTACAATGGTGACAACTAAAGAACTAAATCCCAAGGTTGAAGCCCTTCTCAAAGACCATTAGGCTAGAAAAAAAGTATCAGAGAGCAGTTGAGGAGTCGAGCAGATACAAAGCAGGAGAGAGATCTATCTTCTAGAGTCACAGAATTAGACCCTCTCATCCGCGAAGCTGGGGCAGGATAGGGAAGGGACATGGGGCTTTGAAGGGCTAGGGAAGGGACATGTTGGAAACCCAGCCCGCACCATAAGTTCTCTGATTGAAACGAAACTTTTGATTCACCCTGGGAATTCTAGCAGACGTAAGACTGGTTCAACAAAGGAAGAAGGCATTAGCATTTAAAAGACTACAATACAAGTCACGAGCAACAGCGAAGCCAAGCCGCCTCTTCAGTCCTGAACGGAAGTAATTGAAAAGAGCGGCGACAATGCACGAAAACTCCAATTTAGAATACCGGATGGGCAGTGAGTCAGTGGCTAGAACCAAGCGGATAGATAACTGAAGAGGAACAAGCTGAATGAAGAGACAGAGAATTCAAGGACACACTAGCTCCTGAATGTGATGGCTAATGAAAGATAACCTGGCAAAAAGACTATAGATAGCTCTCCATTGAAATAGATAGGTTCAAGCTCCTCCCTCCTGGATATCCCTCACCAAGATACGTGTCTTTATTTATTAAGAGTGCTTGGTCCCTTGCTTATCTCTATCTCTCCTTAGCTCTTCGACAGCATCCAGACTGCCTTAGTTAGCTACAGGATTCAGGTAGTCCATAACAAAATGACATCACAACTACAAGAAAAAAGGACTGCAACAATAAAGAGTGATGTTGCTAACTTGCTTACATTGAAGAGTGGTGTTGCCACATTACTAAGTGAAGGATAATAGATGAAGGCATCACTAGATTGGCGTCTTTTGTCCAGAGCAAAAATCTCGTCGGAAAGGGCACTACTCAAGAGTTTGGTGCCTCAAATATTCAAGTATCTTCTCCCCACCTAGAAGTTGAAGACTTTCATGGACTGTTATTAGAGAGAGTGAAAAGTGTGTAGGGTTAATTAATTATTACCCTAACACATGTATAATATATCGAGAGTGAGTACTAGGTAAAAAGACAAAGATCAGTACTAAGAATACAACACACACATACATAAGAAAATAACATTATCTCTTAACACTTTCTCTCAAGTTGGGAAATAGAAATCACAATCCAAGCTTGTTATATGGTATCTCTAATCGCGACTTCATAATGGCTTAGTGAAGATATCGGCTAATTGAGCGTCTGTAGACACAAAAGGAGTAACAATCACCACCATCCACCTTCTCTCAAACAAGGTGGCAATCTACTTTAATATCCTTGGTCCTCTCATGACAGGTAGGATTGAATGTAATATGAATGGTTACTTGATTATCACAATACATACTCATGGACAACTGCACACCAAAGCCTAACTTTCAAGGAAGGCCCATGCCCAATTAATCTAACATCATGTGTGTCTGTGGCATTGCACGTTACTCAACTTCCGCACCAGATCTTGCAACAACGATTTGCTTCTTACTTTTTCAAGTCATAATATTAGCACCTAAGAAAACACAATAGCCAATAGTAGATCTCCTGTCAAAAGATTCTCCTGTCCAATCTGGATATGTAAATACCTTAACAAGTAGATGACCACCGGCTCAATAGAACAGACCTTGTCCTAGATGAGCTTTAAGATACTTCACAATACGAAAAACAATCTTCCAATGAGGAAGTTGAGGTGCATACATCAACTAACTCAATAAAGTAACTGCAAATGAAATATCAGAACACATGATGGTAAGATAATTTAACTTACTAACCAATCGACGATACTAGTCAGGACTAAGAAGTAACTCATTTTGATCAACATGCAGTTTGACATTGGGATCCATAGGAATATCCATAGATCTCTATCCCAATAAGTCAGTCTCCTCTAAAATATCTAGAACATACTTGGACAGAAACAAACTAATTCTGTCATTTGACTGAGCATCCTCAATACCTAAGAAGTATCATAATCTACCAAATGGATCTATTGTAGGAACTCTTTCAACTCGGTAATGCCTTGGTGATCATCACCCATAATGATGATATCATCCGCATAAATAATCATCAATATTTTTTCCTAGTCAAATGTCAGAGAAAAGACTGAATGATCTAACCAACAATGTCGCATGCCAAACTAGTTGGCATGTGACGTGTACTATAAAAGATTGAATGATCTGTCTGACAATGTCAAATACATGTCACTTGTGGTTTAGCTTCCAGTCGACTTTATGCCATGACAAGCGAGGTTCAAGTTGATTACCTGATGGAAGAAGAATTGAAAAAGAACACTTGCATGAAGGCTTCAACAAAAAGTGTTGCTCAAACTGAAAAGGACTTTGTTGATATAAGATGAACTAAGGTTACAGATTCACCACAAGTCATCTTCATCTTTATATGAACCAAATAGTAATACTAAAATAAGATTTTTCACTTGCAATGTTTATGGTCATTTATCCTTTCAACGCCCTTGCTAGTCACTTGTCTCAAAAGTAAGCTCCAAAAGAGGGCATGTCCAATAAACCACCACTAATGAAGTGGTTTGTGATCCCCTTGATGCTAATTTGGAGGAAAATTTTGATTTTAGATGATTTCATGGAAACTATTCAGCCTCTTATGGCAACAAGTAAACAGATTCCCAAAGGTTATGAACAACTTTCTCACAAAGGCAAATCTTCTAAATAAGGATTAATTTAGGCAGGCAAGTTTGTCCATTATTGTTATTGACACTGGAAGTTGCACTATGGTATTCGAAGAAGCCGTCAAAAAGTTAGGATTGATGGTTGAGCCACAACCAAAACTATACCATGTGACTTGGATCACTAATACAAAGCTAAAGGTGCAACAATTTCTTGTCACATTCACCGTTGGGAGTCTTGAGGAGAGTTGCAGTAACTCGCCGAAGTCGAGTTCTTTCAGCAGAAGGGCATTAATGAAGTAGCTATTGACTGGTTTAAACAAGTCTAATAGGCTTTGGAAGCCTTCACCAAATGCTCTAAGCAGCACGACCACCAAGAAGCCTTTCTTGGTCCAAAAGCAAATGTCCGTGATTGTTTGGTGGAGGGTATTTGGACAATTTAAAAAGACCCGAATCAAGTGCAGCATAGGTCATTCAAAGGCTACCATGAAATTTCTAGTGCAAGAAGATTATTTATGTAGGTTAACCATATCTTACTATGCACTATAAGGGTCAAAGGCCACATGTTAAGCTCACTTTTTTGGAAAAAATAGGAAAACCCCCTCTCTCTCTCTCCATTAAATGTATCAATTTATTTCTATTTGTTATTCAAACTCTTCTTCCATCCATCCCTTGATTAATGTTGTTGGATTCTTTTCATCCAAATGAAAATAAAACCAAATTTTGATAAGGAATTTTTGTGCTCTCATGCATAGTACGGGTACGAAGCTTATGTTAATTAAAAACATGTAATTGTTGTTAGGATCATTAACCACACTGTTAGGGGCGACCATGGGACCATGGAACATAGGGTCACATGCTCCAGCTCAATTTTCCCCATGTGTCCAACTACTTTCAGTTTTAAAGGAAAACAAATGACGGAAAATAGAGTGCCCCCGAAAAAGTGAAGCATAAAGACCAGACAATGTGCCATGACTTTCTCAGAGCAATTTTGGAATAGAATGAGAAATCAATAGTTGAATGATAGCTTAATTTTGAGATATTTTTTGGGAAAATAGGTTAATGAGATGCATTTTTTTAAAAACTCAAAAAAGCTTGTCCAGAATAGTAATTCTATGCATCGTTGTTCATGTCTAGCAGGTGAGAAACTTGAAGTATTCAAGATTTTCACAAGTAAAAACCCAACATTTTAGTAACCTCAATATGAGACCACAACTTCAAGATACCTACAGCCCTTCCCACTTCCAATTCCAACAAGTATCATTTCCCAATAATCATGAGTACACAAGACTGTCATAGCTTTCAACTAGTAACACCCTTTCCAACCACCACTGGCCCCCCAGCTTGCAAAATATACAAGTCAAATTCAGACTGCATTCAGGACTGAAGAGAATCCTACCTTAACATATACAAGAAATTTGATAGCTCCGTGCACTTCACATCCACATCTGAAGGATAGGATACAAAAGGCTCAAAAATACACCGTAAACAGCTATAAATTATGAAGTATAGATGGAACTTACCCTAGCCATGTTAAACGAAGGAAATCGAGAGAATGCTTTAGTAAGAACATCGTCATTAACCTCATTTCCAAGATCACCACAAAAAAGACGAAAATCATCTGCAAAATGCCAACATAACCAGAACTATAAGCAATGACTACAACGAGTAAAGACTCAAGATTCACACTATCTAAGTACGCTTAGTGAAAGATAAGGAAGAGAGAGAATATTGTGCAGGAACAAAGTATAACATTGTAGATATTAGGAGCGGAAACATGCCTTCTGGGAATCATAGTTTCCACTCAGAAAATGAGCTAGAAGATCAGCTAGCGCTTGACTTTTTGACCGCCCTTGGGGTTTTGCAAACAATCTCATATTCGGCTAATGATAATAGCCAGCGAGCAGCCCTCCCTGCTAGGGTTGGCCGGCCGAGTAAGTATTTGATAGGATCACACTTTGTAACAATGTGGAGCGTATAGGACATGAGGTAGTGCTGGAGCTTCTGCGCGGCAAATACAAGGGCAAGGCAGTGGCGTTCTGTTGGGGAGTATCTCGCCTCTGCCCCTTGTATCACCCTACTAATATAGTATATGGGCCGCTCGAATCCGTCCATTTCTTGTGCTAGTAGAGCTCCAATGGAACGAGGGGTGGAGGTTATGTATAGGAGGAGAGGCCTTCCAGGTTGGGGAGAAGTCATCGTGAGGGGCGAGGTTAAGACTGATTTCACATCTTGGAATGCCTTATAATGCTCCTTCTTCCAAATGAACTTCGCATCCTTTTTTATCAAGCTCCCGAAAGGTTGGGTGATTTCCGCCATGGTAGGAATAAACCTTCGTAAGTAAGATGTCCGGCCTAGAAATGTCCGAAGCTTGTCAACATTAGCAGGGCAAGGCATTTCCTGGATAGCCAAAATTTTAGCGGGGTCGGGATCAACCCTGTGACGGTGGACCACATATCCAAGGAATTTGCCAGCCGTGACTCCAAATGCGCATTTCAGCGGGTTCATTCGTAGTCTACACCTTCTGCATCGTTCGAACACGCGTTGGAGGTCTTCAAGGTGAGTTTCCTCCTCCTTGGACTTGACCACCAAGTCATCAATGTAGAACTCTAGTACTTTGGGAAACGTGTCAGAGAAGATCGTGGTCATGGTTCGTTGATATGTAGCGCTTGCGTTCTTCAACCCGAAAGGCATGACGGTGTAGAAGAAGTTTCCATTAGGCGTTCGGAAGGAAGTCTTGGAAGCGTCCTCTGGGGCCATTTTAATTTGGTTTGTAGCCACTGACCCATCCATAAATGAGAACATGTTGTGACCTGCCGCGGAATCCACTAGCATATCGATGCTAGGGAGAGGGAACTCATCCTTTGGACAAAACTTGTTCAGATCTCTGAAATCCACCCAAACGCAGATTTGCCCATTTTTCTTCACGACCAGAACAATGCTAGAGAGCCAAGAGGGTTGTTGAACTGGTTTGATGAATCCAGCCTTGAGGAGCTTGACCACCTCGTCCTTAATCTTTAGTTCCACATCCAGCTTGTAGAATCGGAGGCCTTGTTTAATGGGCCGAGCATGTGGTAGAATACTGAGCCTATGCATGGTGATGGCTGGATCCAAGCCTGGTATTTTTGTCGTAGTTCCATGCAAAGACATCTTTGCACTCCCCTGTGAGCTTGATTAGAGCTTGTTTTCTTTCCTCCGGCAGGTCTTTGCAAATAAAGATCGGTTTTGGCGACCTTCCATCGGAGCGAGGTTGATTTCTTGGAGCTCTTGTTTTTGTGGTCGAGGTCCATCTTGTAGGCATTCCGGAGCTGGCTTGATCTCTTGGAGGGAGATGGAATCCCCAGAGGGTAAGCTCGATTCTTCACTTAAGGAAGTTGACTTGGGGTTCTTCTTTTTCTTCTTCTTCTTGTTGCCCGATCGTTGGTTTGCTAGATTTGATAAGGCACAACATTGGGTGAGGAGTTCTATTGGGTCCTCCTGCACATTGTGAGCCTCATGACATTCGGACAGGGAGCCGGCCACCTCGGACGAGGAGACTGACCCCGCCACCTTCATAGACGATGGACCTCCTTGCCGTCAAACATGGTGTACTTTGTCACCCTAGGAGGATCATTTGTGGAGGGGGTTTTGGAGCTGGGCAGAGCTGTGCTTCTTTCTTGTTTCTTGGCATGGCCAGAGTTCGTAGAGGGGAAATCTTCCTTGGAAATTTCGCTCCACTTGGGAATGGAGATGCCTCTAGGGGGAGCGGGGGCTTCCTCTTCATCCACATTATTGTAAAATATAGCGTCCACCATATGAGCCTCATCCCGAGATGGTGACAATGTTGTTCTTGTATATGCCCTTCATGCATTGGTGATAAGTGGAGGGGACGGCGGCATACCGGTGTATCCAAATCCTCCCCAAGAGGGCATGATAGGTGGTCTCCGAGTTGATTACGTGAAACTTGGTTGCAGAGCGTATCTAGTCCACGAGTCCACGTGCACAAATCCCAGTCTATTGACTATGATTTCCAAACCCAGAGATGGTGATAGGTTGCTCCACAAGGTGACTAGATGGGATGGCAGCGGCTTTGAAAGTGGAGTAGGCATTATGTTGAGGGAAGCTCCTCCATCCATAAAGCCCCTTTTCAACACCATTGATTTTTATCGGAACATATAAAGGCCTATTATGAGGAAAAGGGAGCTGACGATCGGCCTCGGCCAATGTAATGGAGATGGAGTTGTCTCTGAGTGTCTTACGTACTGTTCCGGAGAGGCCCACGCTGCTCCTCGGCAACACGAAGTATAGCCTTCGTGGCGTCGAGTCTAGTGGGATCCGAGAAGCCAAATTGATCAAAGAGCCACTTGAACTTGGTGGAATTTTGTAGGACAAAGGCTCTCCTTTCTTCGAAATCAGGGCATTCAGGTTCCACGAGGTTGGAAGCTTCACATATTGCTAGCTCTTCGAACTCATCATGGTGGGAGACAGTCATTGCTGAGCCCCTTCTACCAAGGGGCTTTGTTCCATGGGTGACCATCATGATTGCTTTGCCATTGTCTCTGTGGTTCGGAAGAGTGTTCCGAAGGACATCTTTGGTAGCTGGGAGCTCCAAGGAATCCTCATTCATAAATTTTTGGAACATCCCCCTGAGGGCCCAACAATCTTTCATGGCATGGCGAACCATTCTGTGGAGTATGCAATAGTCAAGGTGGCTTTTCTCTTGACGAGTTGGCTCCTTCTGAACTGGCGGGAGGGCTACCTTCCCGTCATGCACCTAAGCATCGAGGAATGCTTGGGCCTCCTCCACTGTCACCGGCAAGGTTGGAGGCTCATTAAACTTTTGGCACTTACATGGTCCACTTAGCCTCGATTGGGCGGACTAGAAACTGCGTAGGCTGATGGCCTAGAGTCCATGCGACCAGAGTGGACACGGCGGGATGTGGGCTTCCACGATAAGGGTTGGTAGCGAGGTAGGCGTGCCGGTTCTCGCGGGGAGATGGGCACCGATTTGCTCAAATTTTGAGCGGCCTCACATAATGGAGAAGTCCAATAAATGGTTGGGTCACCAAGTGAGACTTGTAAGTGGAGTGCATTCCCTCTATGCATATTTTCACAAGGTAGTCCTTTCTCACCGGATCTTGAATGTCCACCGATAGTTCGCGGAAGCAGCAAACGTATGAGTGGAGGTCCTCCGATGGTCTTTGGGTCACCCTCATTAAATGGAGGGTGGTGAGGCGCTCTTCCACCTAAAAGAAATTGGAGTAAAAATTTTTGAACAAGTCATCCCAAGAGGCAACTGAGCCAGGAGCGAGGTTGGCATACCACGAGTATGCTCTCTCCGTCAGAGATTTGGAAAACTCCCGCAACCTAAGACTACGATCCGCGCTATGGACACCGAGATTGTCCAAAAAGCGAGTCACGTGTTCTTTGGCGTTCCCTCGTCTACTGTCAAAACGAAAAACTTGGACACTATGTATCCCTCCGAGTAAGGCACGCTTGCAACTTCCATTGGGTATGGAGGACGTAGATCCACGTCTAGAGCGGACGGCGAAGGAGGTCTCTATGACCGGATGAGTGCTCGAACTTGCTCTAGGGTGATAGGTGTTGGGCTCGTCAAGTTTTGCCGCCGGAGGGAGGTTTTCTCCAAGAGGAGGGGCTTGTACGCCATTGAGGGGTAGGTTGTCAGGGTTGTCGATCTCTGAGCTCGTAGGCAAAGATCGATCTATCTTTATCCAAGAAGCTGGTAAGTTGGCAGCTCCCCTCTCCAATGTGAGCAAGTTTTCCATCAAGAGATATTGGATTTGTTGCATAGCCAAGAGGGTTTCTCTTACTAAGCGAAGTTGCTCAATAATGGCTACTTGTGAGGATTGTTCCACCTAACCACCACCTGAGGTCTCCATTACTTCGACAATAGTCCAAGTCTGAGCGTCTTTCCTTGCCATTGTAGTGAACATCACTCTTCCCTAGCAGAGTGTAATGTGGATATTAGGAGCGGAAGCGTGCCTTCCAGCAATTATGGCAAGCACTACAATAGACTCAAGACCACAGGAGGTGGAGGAGGAGTGAGCTCGGGGCGACCTTAGAGAGAGAGAGGGATGGCAATGGAGATGGCTCAACCAGAGAGTAAATGCTTGTATTCAATGAGGTTTAAGTAGAAGTTGATGTCTTTAATGCTATGTCAACTCTCTCTTATATAGAAGCCTCAAAGGAGAAGGAAGCCAGCTAGTGTGCTCTCTTCCTATTAGAGGGTCAGAGTGGTAGTTGACATAGCCTTATTTGGGTCTATGGTCAAAAGTTGAGTCATGTGTCATATGGCTCAGAGGTAGTTTAGATGATATATAGAGACTTGTATTATAGGGAAGTATGGTACAAGCTCCTAGATGTTGTGATACATCTTTCGAGGTGACAAGTGGAAGATGGATTAGGTGCGGGTGGTGCCCCTGTCTCTCTCGGATCGGTCAAGTTGGAGTTCA
Source organism: Arctostaphylos glauca (assembly GCA_019985065.2). NCBI lineage: Eukaryota > Viridiplantae > Streptophyta > Magnoliopsida > Ericales > Ericaceae > Arctostaphylos > Arctostaphylos glauca. Next base: position 26,376,797 of record JAHSPW020000005.1, on the reverse strand, counting down.
CCCGAGGGGGGGCTCTTTCTCCTTGACAACCCCCTTCCTCTAGCCTCCAAACCACATGTCTCCCCTTAGGTCCCGAGTCAAGTCCCTAGGCCCTGCTCCCAACCTAGGGGTCTTGTATATTGATAAAGTCGCCAACTCATGGAGCTTTGAATATGGAGGAGCGCTAGAAAATTGGTTTCTTATTGGAGACAAGTCTTTCGGACCTCGGATCCATGTGGGTGGAAGCTCCTCCGAAGGTGTCTAGTGGAGGAGGACTTCCAAATATCCATATTAATGTCGAGGTTCTCTTGGTGGGTGGAAGCTCCTCCAGAGGTGTCTAGTAGAGGAGGACTTCCAGATACCCACAAACATACTCAAACATTTACAAACCAAGAAGGAGAACAACAAAACTTGACTTTAGTAGTGACTCAAAATTAGATGCAGAAGCAGAGTGCATCAGCCAAGACTAGACCAAATTGGGGCTACTTTTACTTTTCGTTCAAGCATTTATACTTCATATAAGGATACACTACATGAAAGTCATACATTTCAACTTTCAACACAATACTAACATTTCCCATGGTACTAAACAAGTAAGAATGTTGTCCCACACTATGGTAAACAACTAGTGCTCACATTAGAATTGATGTATGGTATTGGTGGCTGTCATTTTTAACCGAAACTGCATCATTTCAGGAACCTTATAGGTTTCTTCTGCTATGTTTCAGATGACGGAAAACTAACTTGTTTTCAGATATATTATTGACTGAGTTTAAAATTAAGACAAAGGCCATTGTCATTTCTCCGAGAACAAAAAGAAGTGAAAATCCAATAACGATGATGCATCTTTAAAGCTTTTGGAAATCACATGATGTGCTTAATGCACAGGACTCAGCTGAACTCAACCACAGATGGGAAGATCTGACACTAAACCCAGCAACAAGGGCAGAGGCAACACTACCTAGGAATAAAGCATTCTTATTTAACTCAAATTGTTATTGGTAAACTCTTTCATAATTAGCATGCTTTTAAGGGACTTGACATTCCTTGTTCTCTACCAAGGGAAAGAAGAACATGAGCTGCATTCTACTATCTATCAAAACTCGCACACATGTATATTATGAATATGTGTGTAAATGGCCGCAACTAAAACCTACCAATCTTATGCTACTGATTGGCATTAACATCTGAAAAAGACCCTATATCACAATCTCTCAAAAGACTCAATATCATAAATCACCCAACAAGGAAAACACAACCTCACCAATCTTGTATAAAAAGGAACAGGTGATTCTCAAAGCCGAACTCCCATCTAAACATTTTTCCAAACAACCTCCTTTTGCCTTAAATGAGGACACTGTTTAGGGAAAACAGTAATACGCGCTTTACTGCCTCCTCACCAAGCAGGGTTGCAACAAAGGCTAATGTAAGAGCCTGGGGGAAAAAATAGATTTGCCTTGACTAACGGGAAAAAAACATTGCTTTAGAACCTCAGTTTCCCTTTCTTAGTTCCTCGGTAGTTGGCACAGGCACAAAATAAAGGACAATCCTCCAGTCCATCCATGGTAGAATATTTATATCTTCTTTCTTGGTACTTCGAATATTTATATCTTCAATTCCACTATTCAACACACTTGAGTATATATTTTTTAGGCGGGAAGTAAGCAATAGAAAATTTCCCAAAAGAAAAGTATTGGCATCATATATTGAGTTGAGGGAGGCCTTTCTTCAAAAAGATTTTGGAGTTCTGTACGTCTCGTGTCGCTTTTCGGTTTCATTATGTTCAAAACTGTATAAATTTTGCATACAAGCTTGCAACTCTTCTGGATTTCTTTTTTAATACAGCTATTTATCAACTGAAAGAATATACTTGACTACAGAACCATCAGTCAACACATCCACATTCCCCATTCCCCAGCCCCAGCCCTACAGACCACAGCCTTTTTATAAACTAGAATATTGCTGGTTCATCACAATGTAATTCAGGCAAGGCAGATACTGGTGGCATTTATAAGAAGCATCACAGCCATTTCCTTAAAGCTCACTAGAAGGGTGGCACACACTAGATGTGTGCAATTTAGAGTCTTAGACCACCCATCACTTGGATTTGACATATGATTAAAATAAATAGATGCCACAAAAATTAATATTTTAAACACTAAACTACACAGATAATATAGTGAGAGATCAATTATGTGGTTACATCTTTATATCCTCTTAACAAAAATTAATATTTCAATCATGTAAGCGACTAAATGTGGCAATGGAAATTATCCTTCAATTTGACAAAAACCAGCTATACACTAACCTTGATCAATCCATCAAACCCCGACAGCCTTACAAAGACGAAACGAAACTGCAGTGCAAATAAAGAAGGCCATGTTATTTTCCTCATCAGGATTATGCAAAGAAAACTGTAACTTCTCTTCCACTGTGAGGTTCTCTCAACAGTTACATTGGTTTTGAGGGTGCATGGACTATGAGGCAGAAGTGAGAGAGAATGAGGAGGCAGTTCAATAGATTCATGTTTTAAAAACTGAAGGAGGCAGTTACGAAGGTTTTCTTTCCCAGCCATTACAGCTCCGGTAAAAGTGTAAATATAAGAATATTTTAGGATGATATTGAAAATGAAAAAAGGCATGATGGCTTCAAAAAAAGGAGACATCAAACCGGTACTCATATTAGACAATGCCAAGTCAGTAGGGGTTAACACCAATAACACTGCTGAACTTTCGGCGGTGAGAGATGAATTCAAGATGGTGCTTGATTCGCGCTATGTCAACCCCATTCACGCTATGTCAACCTCAATCCAAACCATGACCGATTCCATCGCAAGAAGACAATAAAGAATAGCAATCTCAACCTGTTGGACGAGTGATGGCAACCGATGCATAAATTAACCAAAACCAAGTTGTTTTTAACTATAAAAAAGCTAATTTTACTACGGATATTCTAGCTATACATACTTTAGCTTGTCCCATCAACAAATTTTGTATTTGTTATTTTAAAAAACAAACCAGATACATAAAAGAAAATCCTGCAACAACTCAGAAGCCTACCCAAGACTATGATATCTCGGAGAGGATTTAATGCCCTCAACCATATCAAGTAGCATCTCCCGTGTTGAAGTCTTCAGACATTCTTCCCATGCCAACATATAACTTCCTACATTTCACACCCACCCCCAAACCCTCCTCTTCTTACCCTCAGTGGAGACCACTACTGGCTAATCCCCTATCCCTCAATGCATGCACTGTTGAAGGGAATGACAAACAGTTTACTTCCTTAATCTTTCTCACTGCATCTAATTTCGGTAATCCCATCTGATATGGAAAGTAGTAGCGACAGTAGTAAGTAAAATCATGCGAAACATAAGCTGATCTACCTTACCCTATGACAGGTGACATGATAATTTATCTGAAACGAACGAATCAAATTATTGATAATTGCTCACAAGGAAGAAATTGTACAGAGAAAAAAATCAGCACAATTCACGTGGACTGTTAAAAAGAAAAGGAACTAGGAAAGGATCCCTGAAATCGTACTTTCTGGCCACTCTGCAAGGATTGGATCCTCCCAACTTTGCCCAGCAGCTTTACGAGGTATTGCTTTCTTTTTGGGTTCAGCTTTGTGCTCAATTTCACTGCTTGCTATGGCAGCTTTTACACTCTCAAGAGCTTCCGGAGTAATAATCTGTGCATCTCTTTGGAATAACTGTTGGGCCTGCTCAGGGAAACAACTATGGGGATTACACTCATGATGTATTTGCACAAAAGCAATACACTATAAAACGTAACAAAATGACACCATGTCTTTCAAAAGAAAAGGTCACCATAGTTCGGAAAGACATGTATCTTCACTTGGGTAAGCATTGCCAATGAATGAAATTCAAGAGGGGAAGCATTTGCAAAATTAAATTAGCCCCGTAGGAAGGGCAGGTGAAATTTGTTCATAATGTGATTCTCATGGAGAATCACCAATTAGTGCACAAACCAAACCAAACCAAACCAAACTGAGCCTTGTGTCCCAAATCAATTGGGGTCGGCTACATGAATCATTTTCCTCCAAAGAGTTCTGTCAAGTGTTGTGCACAAGTAACAATGAATCACACCAACTCACAAATATGTAAGCACACAAAAAGAGACAAATATGCATATCTAGGTGAAAAGCTTTATAATTACGCTCAATGTTTTTTGTACTTTGAGATCGTTGTACTTTGAGATCGTCACATGATGGTCCCATTCTCACACCAATCCAATACACCTCTTTTACCACACATCCTGATTCATATACAAATCAGTGGCTTCATATGTCACACAAAAGAACGTTGTTCCTTTCTATCACATGGGTAGGGTAATAGGAAATCAAGTAGAAATTATTAACAGGAGTTAATAATTAGATAGAAATGGAAGGAACTTTAGAATAATTAAATGCAGGGAACCACTATAAAATTAAACATGTGATTGTTTTGGACAAAGTTAGATAGATGTAAGAAATATGGAAATAGGTTAAGAATCTTAAGATATAAATTGATACCTATGAGTTCAATGACAAGATATTAGAGTCTTTGTTAGTGTTTTCACAGTAGTCAACAAGTTAACTCCCATATACAATTGATACATACATCTTTCTACCGTTATTTTCCATTTGAAGGTGTTAAAATATCCCAACTTATACATAGAGCTGCCACTTAGAAGGGAGAATAAGCCAAACTATGACACAACCAACCAAAATAAAAATAAAGTAAAACATCATCAATCACTATAATAAACTCCGCTGTAACACATGGATTTACCACGTACAGGCTTGGTAAAGCACTTGTCGATCATCCAAGTACAGGCTTATACTTTGCAGAGCTTAAATATCATAAACAGAAAAATATGAGATTACGATCCCTAAGAACAGTAGAAGTGTCCTTCTAATTTAATTATGTACCGATAAGAATCATTACTATACAAGCATAGAGCTAGTACATAAAGCCTTGGAAAAATTCAACGAAATGGGACATGAACTCACAACGGTTCACCTACAGCAAGTTATCCTAAGATCTAGCAAAGGAATTGTTGCCTTATGTCTAAAACCAATGAAGCACGTAAGTGTGAGCAGGTACAAGAACGAGAGTATTGGTACGAATTCATGTCTGTAAATCCAGAATAACCTAAAGGAAAGTAGTACATGGATACAAGTAGGATATGTCTTAAAACAATAAATTCTCATACACATTGTACTCACATTGGAAAACCAAATGAAATAATTACGTAATTAAGGGCATAACATACAAACAACAGTTAAAAGCCACGTGTACGCTACAAACAAAAGATTATTGTTATAACATTAAGTCACGTACCCAAAGAAAACTTGATTCTAAAAGCATGCTAGCACAGTAGAAAGTTTCATCTGTTAAATTCATCTTCGTACAAAACAATAATCTTTTGTTTGTAGCATGCTAGCATAGTAGATAAAGATAAGAAATCCTAGACCAATTCAACCTATTTGAGTAGAAGTACAACTAGGATATATACATGAGTACCACTATGGTTGTCAAATACAAATGAACAAGTTTTATTACATGGGCACCATAAAAAAGGTACCAGTACCAAACTCCCATCCTTAATCCCATTTTCCACTGAATAATATGGCAAAAAAGTAACAAGTACGCCACGTATTTGAAGAAACCAGGCTTCATCTATTCTATTATCTCTTTTATACATATTATATTAGGGGCCTGCTTGGATGGGGGGAAAGCCCCCCTCCAAAAATTATCACCCCTTCTTAGGGGTGGGTCCCATCATTTGGCATGGTTTGGAAACCAAAAATCTCCCCCTCCAAAAATTATCCCCCCCTCTTATCCCCTATTACCCCCTCTTATCCTCTATTACCCCCTCTTATATTTCACCCCCTCCCAAAATTATATTTTTCTCTTTTTTATTGTTAACTAAATTTTTCTCTTTATATCTTTTTTATTGTTAACTAAATTTACGCGAGCTAAATTATATATTTTTTCTTTTTAACTAAATTTTTTATTGTTGATTTATATTTTGTTATTATTTTTTTCTTTTTTTTGTTAATTAGTAAAACAAAGTTAAAAAACCCTTAAATTATTCAAAAATAGTCATTTGAGAGGCTGATTGGATAAGGGATTATAGGTCCCATTTGGGCTATAGTTTTTATTTATTTGTTATTTTTGTCTTTATTTATTTATTTATTTTTTGCTATAGTTTATTAGTCCCCATTTGGATTATAGGCCCTATTTGGATTATTTTTGGCTATAGTTTATTAGTTCGTCTTGATAAAAGGAATCTAATGAGTATAAAATTATGTTCAAAAGTTAAAAAAAAGTCACTAAAGACGACGAATAAGTACAAAAATGTCAAAAAGTTAAAAAAATGTTAAAAATGTTATTTAAATCTCAATATTTTGTAGTTTAGTAGTCCGTCTTGATGAAAGGAATCTAATGAGTATAAAATTATGTCAAAAAGTTAAAAAAAAGTCACTAAAGACGACGAATAAGTACAAAAATGTCAAAAAGTTAAAAAAATGTTAAAAATGTTATTTAAATCTCAATATTTTGTAGTTTAGTAGTCCGTCTTGATGAAAGGAATCTAATGAGTATAAAATTATGTCAAAAAGTTAAAAAAAAGTCACTAAAAACGACGAATAAGTACAAAAATGTCAAAAAGTTAAAAAAATGTTAAAAATGTTATTTAAATCTCAATATTTTGTAGTTTAGTAGTCCGTCTTGATGAAAGGAATCTAATGAGTATAAAATTATGTCAAAAAGTTAAAAAAAAATCACTAAAAACGACGAATAAGTACAAAAATGTCAAAAAGGTAATAAAAAATAGATAGTTTAGATGAAGTATTAAAAAATGGGGATAAAATATTAAAAAAGGGGGATAAAATAGTACTTGATTTTGATGGAGGATAAAATAGGGGGATAAGGTTATTTTGTATTTGTAATGAGGAAGAAGGGGTATTATCAATACCCCCTCCCCTCTTTATCCCTCTCCGGGGGATAACTTTTGGGCCACCTCCCCCCTACCCAAAAGTTATCCCCCTTTATCCCCCTCCCGGGGGATTATTTTTGGCCTACCCAAAAATTATCCCCCTGCATTTTTTGCTCCCAAACCATGCTAAACATGTCACGTCGATCCTTTTACCTCCTCCAAAAATTATCCCCCTTCTTTTTTTTCCCCATCCAAACAATCAACAGTTTTTTTCCTTATCCACCACTCTTATCCCCCTTTATCCCCTTATTTAATCCCTCATCCAAACCATCTACTTTTTTATACCCCTCTATAAACATCACATCAATGTGGGCCATCCCTCCAAAAATAATACCCCCTCTTATCTTATCCCCCCTCAATAACTTATCCCCCTCAAAATATACCTCCATCCAATCGGCCCCTAGGGGAAAGCCAAACTTGGTCTCTCCATATTTTTGAAGCTTTGGTGTGATTTTTAACTTGGCAAAATTACCCACCATAAAAACTGTTTTTGCACACTACAAAATGGACAAACAAAATACTTACATGGACAAAATTGACAATACCTCACTTTAAAAAAAAAAAAAAACTTTCCAACTCCCTCTTTTTCTCTCTCTCACTCATTTTGACGATCATAGCATTTCTGTCACTTCAATGCATTGAATAGAAGATTTCGGAAATTGCGAATTTTTATTTCTAAGCACGATCACAAATTTAACGTTTCTTTCATCTCCCTCTAAAACTTCACGGGTATATAACATCATTTATAGTTTAATTTGTTTGATCGATCAATTTGTACAGGTCACCAAAGAATCATTCGCCAGTGAGCCCAAATTGGGGTGATGCGACATTAGTTTTTTCATGTAATGGGCGTGCCCGGGGCACTAGTAGACACAGAGACAGACACACACATGCATGAAGATGCAAAACAATACGAAAGAGAACCGTATCAAGTCCCAAGAAGACAACACTCACCTGATTATACTGCGGAAGCGAGTAAAGCCCGGGTACGGATGCCGAAACGGGAGACGGGTAGACAGAAGGAACGTTCAACGCCGGAACCGGGAGTTGTACCGCAGGAGGAGCGACGGCGGCGACGTAAGGTTGCTGAAGGTGGAAAGGCACCGGAAAGTAGGAACCACTGGAGTACGTAAATTGCGTCGGGTAAGAACCACTGGGCAACGACGCAGTGCTCACCGACGTAGACGCAGACGACATCCCCTCGATCTATCGAGACAACGAAAGTACTTTGAATGAGAATGAAAGATAAGTGATCGATCAACAGAAATCTGAACGCGACAGAGGAAAGAGTCATTTCGGACCGTTAAGAGGAGAACATTCTAGAGAATCTCTAGACTAATCTGGACTCAAGCCATTGAGAGGAGACACGTAGCTGCCAAGTACCCATTTTGTTTTCAAATTGTTTTCCGAACTCCGAAATAAAAAATTTTCAAATTTAAAATTAATAGTCCATTGATTTTGAATTTAGGATAAAATGCACTGATCTCCCCTGAGGTTTCTGACAATTGTAGGGACCTCCCCTATAGTTTTGAAAATTACACTCACCTCCCCTACTTTTGAAACTAATATACTGTTTCCCCCTGCCGTGAAAGTCTGTTAAATTTCAGTTTGTTTTCGCTGATGTCAGCAGATATATTTTAAAAAATACCCAAAACACCCTTGGGAGTGGTATAAAAGGTTGCCCCAGTTTTTGTGCAAGTCATTTTGTGTATTACTCTCCTTTCCCCACCACAGCTCACCTCACCAAAGCCATAAGGTATGTAATTTTTTTGAGTTTAGTTAGTTTTATTTTACAAATGCATTAGTTAATTATATATTTATTTATTTATCGATGTAATTTTTTTTCCAGTTATGGATATGTCATCTAGCACTGGAAGCGTCATTAGGGCTCGGAACAAAATATGTTATTGCGGAGCAAATGCCATTTTACGAGTCACAAATAATGAGAAAAACAAAGAAAAACTTTATTATACATGCCCATATAAAGAGTGTGTCACGTGGAAATGGTGCAAAGGAGAAAACACTACTGGTTGGACCTCTCAACCTGTGAATGTGCCCACAAATGAAGTTGAACAGCAGAATAATCAGGAAAGCCTCTTGATAAGGGTCCAAGTACTTGAAGCAAACATGGCTATGCTGAAGATGTGTTTCATCGTTTCCGTGGTCATTAGCATGGTGGCCTTGTTCGCAGTGTTACTTAAGTAACTATAATTTAGGAAAAAAATTTAGAAAATTATGTCTTGAAAGCCATGTTGTTATGCCTATGAAATCCGTTTCCATTTCTATTTTGTTATGTCTATGAAATTCACTTTCTTATGTAACCTGTTATGACTTTGAAATCGATTTCTTTATGCAATCCGTTTCTTTATGCAATCCATTTCTTTATGCAATTCGTTTATTTATGCAATCCATTTCCTCCCATAAGCTGCATACTTGTTGTATAGCAACAATAGCAACATGAGCTGCATTCCACCAGCAGCTGTTGCATTCCACCAGCAGCAGCAACATAAGCTGCTAGCAGGTGCCCACCAGCAGTCGCAGCAACTGCAAGCATACCACCGGCCACCAGCAGCAGCAGAAGCTGCACGCCACCAGCAGCAAAAGCTGCACGGCAGCAGCCAGAACCTGCAGATAACCAGCTGATGCTACAAACGAGAAGCAACAGCAGCAGAAGCTGCACACCAGCAGCAACTAATGCTGCAGATAACCAACTAATACTACCAGAACAGCAGCATAAGCTGCACTCAAACATGTCCATGACTCCACATAATCTCTATTTCAAACAGGGAATGCAAAAACAATAACTTCGAACAGCTAGTTGCGTTAACATAAGCATATCCATTAACATATGAATAGAACCATATCCATTACAAAACTAATGCATTAACATAAGCATATCCATTAATAAGTCATACAAGTAGTTGAACTATACCATTTACCCAAAAAAGAAGTTCAACACCTATAATTACAGAGTGATTCCATACTTGAACAAAAAGAAGCATGGATGTAAGTGTCAGTCTCTGTCCATATGTCCAAAAGCTTGTTACGATGTACAAAAGGTTAATGTTACTATATCCAAAAAGATCCCAGCTTCGAACAGTTTCCTAAGATTGAAACCAAATTTAAGGTTTAGTACTTGTAAGTGCAAGGCCCAATATAAAAAAAAATTCAGATAGAAAATGAAAAAATTCTTACATTGAGTAGACCAAGGAGATGGTGTTACTTGCGTCACACACTGAGAACTTGCGCGTGTATTTCTCTTGCCTCCTCTTGGTGTGACACTCCGACCCCTACCAACTGGAACTCTCCTCCCTCTTCCTCTACCCATATTGCCTTTATCACCCCTAATAGGACCTCTTTGACATGTCCTCTTATTATGACCAAACCCTTTACACCACGTGCATCTTAGTGTCTGCGATCGTTTGGACTGACTGGTGCCTGCTGGTTTCTCATCGGGGCCTATTTTCCTGCTTTTCTTAGGCCTACCTCTCTCTCTACGTAAGGGTGGAGGCAATAAAGGTTCTCTTGGAGTAGTTGTCCACATGGAATGATCAAGTATAGGATGGAACATCCTATTGTATGATTGAAGGTATACATTTTTATGGTAATACGCATGAATGAAGTTCTCTACCTTTAGCCTACCATATGTGATTGCTTCTAGAGCATGTTTGCAAGGTAATCCTGATATTTCCCACACCCTGCACACGCAGTGCATTTCTCCTAAATTCACGATGTAACCCACTCCATCATCCCTAACCTCGTACACATTACCCCCTGAGAAAGCCACATAACACTTTCTAAACTCGTACTCCAAATCAATCATTTGTTTGTGAACATTGTGTGTAATATTTGACTGTCACTTGACCGCCTTCTGGTATCTAACTTGTATCCTGGACATTAGCTTACTATGTATGCCTTCTAGCATTGTTAGTATGGATTTCGATCTCAAGTTGCCTATCCAGTTGTTAAATGACTCTGCCATATTGTTAGTAATGTGGTCACTTCTAACTCGTGGATCAAAAGCATGTCTACACCATGACTCCACAGGTAATTTTTTCAAGTGTGCAAACCCTTCAGGTGAAATTCCTTTTATACTGTCCATCGCATTGTCAAACTCCCTTTTGGTGTAAGCCCTTGCCGCCTTCCAAAATAACTTCCTAAGTTCCAATCCAGGAAATTTAGCCTTGAAATTTTGGAAAAGGTGCTTACAACATTTTCGATGACTGGCAGTAGGAATTTGTTGACTCACAATCTTGTCCAAACCCTAATCCAAAAAATAAGAAGTGTCAATAAGTAAAAAGTGAGCAACTGAAGTAAATGTACTACTAAAACGTAATACGAAGTGCATTGGCTTACCTTATGTTGGTCAGACATAATGACCCATAGTGTTGACGGATTGGAAGCTTGCAAAACAGTTTGTAGGTGGCTAAGGAAAAAGGCCCAACTGTCATTGTATTCCGACTCTACCACTGCCACTGCTAAGGGAAATAACCCATTATTCCCATCCAAAGTAATGGCGGTTAGCAAGATCCCACCATATGGCCCCTTTAGAAAAGTCCCATCCACACCCAGAAATGGTCGACATCCTCGGAGAAATCCTGTCTGCATGGCCTCAAATGATATAAAACATCCTTATGAATGAAGGAGGTACTGTGAAATCCGGCCTCTCCCGCTGGATTATGCAAATACTACCCGGATTAGTCTTCCTAACCTCATTAGCATAGGTTGGAAGCAAACCATATTGTTCCCCAGAGTTTCCCTCAAGCTTTGCCATACACTTCCTCCTCGCTCTATACAACTGCCATGTCGAAGCCTCCACACCAAATCTCTCATTCAACTTCTCTTGCATTGCATCGAACCCCAAACTTGAATTTTCTTTAAACTTCGTTCGAGCTTCTTAGCAATCCATGTGGATGTGGCCACGTTGTTTTGGTTGACCCTACTGCAAGTGTGGTTCGGGATCATACTTTTTATTTTGTAGGTGACCCCATCGGGCAAGGGACTAGCATGAATTCTCCAATGACAATCTTGTGCCGCACACTTACCGGTTACTCTTGCCTTCTCATTCTTAATCATCTTGATCTTAAAGCCTGTTTGTACAGTATAATCTCGTAGGGACTCTCGAAACTTGTCAACATTGTCGAAGATCATATCCTTCTCTAGGACTACTTCTCCCTTATCATTGACAAATGCTTCCTTTCCATAGTAACTAGTGTCTATGTGTGCTCTCCCGTCACAGTCATCACTATATTGGTCGCCCTCTTCAGAACCAGATTGTCCTCCCTCCTCATCATTGGACTGATAATCACTAAGAGCACCATCATCACTAGGAATGTTTTCATCGTCTATGTTAACATCATCTTCTGACATGTCTACCCCACCATCCCCCTCTATTTTCCACACTCTATCTTCGTCACTGAACCCATATACATCATCTCTAACCTCATCATTACGATCACCATCATCTCTATCACCCGTTCTACCTTCATCAACAACATTTTCAACTACCTCATCTACAGTAATAGGGGAACTTCTTTCCAAATCAACAAAAATATTGATTTTTCTAGATCTTCCAACCACGTAAAACATGTCAAGCACATCCAAATCATTCTCAACTATCCTATTGTCCCTACCACCAGGCATGTCACAACGAAGGGTGATTCTAAATCCCTCACTACCAGGAATATGAGAAAGAACAGTAGAGGATACATCACCTATCAAGTCGAAGTAACAATATTTGTCCGGGTCAACTTTTCGTACTTCACCCACTTTATCCTTCTAGTGTAGGATTAGATCAAACTCATGAAAGGCAGCCATATCAGCGAATGTCACAACAAGAACACATGTCTTTAGTGGACAACATACATATTTTGTGTACATCTGTAAAAATGGAGTTCCACATAGCATTAAGCAATGGCAGTAAACATATTTTCCTAATGAACTTGAGGTCGAGATCTGTTTGACAATGGAGTTATAAACTGAAGCAGATCTGCTTGACAATGGAGTTGTAAATGGAGCAAATCTGTTTGAAAATGGAGTTATAAAAAATAAAGTTTCAAAAACGGAGTTTCTAAAATGGAGATTAAAAATGCAAATTCAAAAATGGAGTTCCACATAATCAATCAAACGAAACGAATTCGTTTATATACATACCAGTTCGAAGCATACGTCGAGCTCTGTTTAAGACGATCCAAAGCATACGTCGGGCTCCGGTTGTCGTCAACGGTGGACCATCGACACCGGCTAGCGTGATCTTTGGTGGGACGCCAGAGATCTCTGATTTCGTCTGAAATATTGAAGCCCTAACCCATCGTCTCCAGCTCCTCTCTCTCTCTCTGTCGTGAGAAATGTCTTACATGCTCAAAATCCACCTCAATATAGCAAAGGGTAATATCGACATTTCATGACAAAAACTGACGCCGTAGCCTTCAATTTCACGGCAGGGGGGAAACAGTATATTAGTTTCAAAAGTAGGGGAGGTGAGTACAATTTTCAAAATCACAGGAAAGGTCCCTGCAATTGTCAGAAACCTCGGGAGAGGTCAGTGCATTTTACCCTTGAATTTAAAAAAAAAAGTTCAGTACAATTTCGGAGACCGTAGCATTGTTGTTATTTTTTTTCTTTGTAATTTACTCCTTTCAATTTTAGTGACTATCAATTTTTGACTTTTAAATTATTCTTGAAATATATTTCTAACTCTTTTTGAACAATCTTGAATCAATCAATCAATAACTTATAAGAGAAAAAAACACCTTCTAGTGCTTACTCTTAGTAAGGCGCCATTCATTTAACAAGAAATTAATGTAGAAAAATTATTTGTAAAAAGTTTTAGTGAAGTAAATTAAATAAAAAGGAAATATATTTCCCTTCATGTGTTTGTTTGATAAAAGAAAGTTATGAAAAAATTAAATATAAATAGTCTAATTGTGTAAGAAAATAGTCCAAAGGTACTAAAATTCTGACAAAATCTTATATTTTTTGCAAGATATGTTTTGAGAAAAAAAACTAATCATAGTGAGAAAGTTAGAGACACTGATCATATAACTTTCATGTTAACTGAATACACAAAAAATAGAAAAAAAAAAAAGATATTCATTTACTTTTCTTTTCTTTCCCTATCTCCATGTGTCCCACTATAGATAGGTAGATAAATAGAATATCAGTTTTATACGCATCACATGTGTTCAGTCTCTAATTGCAAATAGTCAATTGGACCAAGAGCCATTCAAAAACATATGATCTCATCTATCAAAGTCATCAAATACATAATATGTATTAATTTATGAAGCACGGATATTCCAAAACTAATCACATATGCGTATCGAATATTTATCGGACCCCGACATGCAAGGGCGGAACCAGGAATACAATTTGCCCTGGGCTAAAAATGAACTGGACTAAAAATTACATTAGACCACAAATAAAAGGGGGGGTTAAAATTAATTTGACCAAAATTTTACATATAAAAAAATGAAAAAAAAAAAATTTCCACCTGGGCTACAGCCCAGGAGAGCACAAGCCTACTTCCGCCCTTGCCGACATGCCCTGATATCCATCGGATACGCCAAAAAAGTATCCAACGTTAAAATTAAATCATTTTAATTTCAGATATGTTTTGCATACACGATGGATAATTTTGATATACGTTCGGATACTTTTGAAATACGGAGGGATAAATATAATTTTTTTGAAATATAAAGTATATATACGAGGGAAAAGTTTAAGTACATTTATATAGATATGTAAATATACTACATCTTATGTTCACACCGACGGGAGTAGAAAATGTGAAAAGCCCTAAAGCCCTATACCAGATCTTCTTCAATTGTAAGCCACGGACATCATAGAATTCAAGTTTAATTTCTCTCTCTAACAATGCTCTCTCTCACATTGTCTCTCTCTTCTCATTGTATAGATATAAAGCAATAAGTTAATTATGATAGTGATATAGATTAGAGACACGTGAATTTTATTAATAAACAATACTTGTAGTTGGAGACTATAAATATAGAATTCTGATAAATTAATACGGTAGCATAATCATTACACTAATAGCTGTTATAACAATCCGACTTTTTAAACATGTAATAAATAATTTTTAATCATTTATCATAATTTCTTTTAATTAAAAATAAAATTTGATCATATTTAATATGCTTTATTTTATTCTTATTATCTAGTACGCCAAACCGGAATGCGGTTGCATGTATGAGTGTAATAGTTGAGTGGTGTTATATTATTTTTTTCTCCAAAATTCTAGGCTTAGGAGCTCACTTAGATTATCTCATAAAAGTGCTTCATATTCTAAAAGAATCATTAATGTGGGTCTATCTTATAATGGCTATATAATTTATTATTATTTCCTCATCTCCTTTCACACACTGCCAATAAGGAATTTAGAGAGAGAGCACATGGGTTACAAGAGTTAACCCAACTTATAAAACCATCTTGATTCATTTTGATCCTTTAAAATTCCACCTTGATGCTTTACTTTCTCCCACTAATTAAAATCAATGCTAGCATGTCCAAGTATTCCTATATAAAGCAAGCATTTTTGCATAACCATTCCACAAGTCAAAAACCATGTGAGAGAGAGAGAGGTTGTGAGGTAGAAAGCATACTCTGCCGAACACCAATTCAACCTTTTGACCACCAATTTTTCGCCGGAGCACGCATCGAGGTAGAAACACATACCATGTAACCTTAGTTCGTGCAATTTGTAAATATTACGTGTAATTTTTTTTAGAGGAATCATATATTTTTATCGGGTCTCGACCCGAATGAATAGACGTTGTACAAATTACACAATATTTGCACTTGCATACACTTTTTATTGTGTTATGATGTTCACAAATTTCCATGGGATTTCATGAGAGCGAGAATGCCAACCCAACCATATTTTGCTATATTGTTTCAAGTAAAGTAGAAATGTTGTCCTAGAATCATGCATTAGAGACACTGGATCGAATGGCATGGTGACATGGCGGCGAAGGATGTCAGACGTACATTATAAAATAGTTCATGTGTAAAGACAAGTAAGTGATTCGTTAAATAAAAGAATAAAAGTCAGTTTGGATGACTCGTCATGGCAATGTCATTATCTGAGTCTTGACCCAAATGTTTATGGCGTAATTATGCCAAGTTGATTATGATTTGTTTATAAGGACCCCAACTAGGAGTAGCTGAACATGGTTGGAGGTAACTTCGGGACGTCTACGATGGCAGCTTCAGACCCAAAGGAGTGGGGACTAATGTCTTGTGCGTCCTTGAACAGATAAGGAGAAGCGGTTAAGGTTCGTTGTGACTGGGTCTTGTGAAGCCATGTTTGTAGGATCTATATAGGGTGAAGTAGGTATTGACATGAGTGGACAATAGAAGGTCTTTGCCTTATCGGGTTGGTATTCAGCCGGGTACATAACCTCAGACTATTAGCCCTTGATAGATAAGAACTAGTCAACATCCATCGATTGTCTATGCTAGTGTTTAAAGGATAGTATTGGATTTCCGATGTGGTGAATCTTAGAAATTTAAATACAAGATTTATAACGAACCTATGTGTTTATTTCTACTGCTTTATACTATGTTATTTAATATAATTATTATATCTATCAGATTGCATACTTCTTGTATTAATATTTCAGTTTTGTCTTTCGCTGAGTATTTTGTACTCATGGAGTAATTTCTTTGCCCTTGGCATTCATGCTAGATGAAGAAGTGCAAGAAGAGAAGCAACCCGAGTTAAAAGAGCCAAACTTTGGAGATGAAGACCGTGACAACACATGGACCTTATCCTTAGAAGCTCTATTATATTATTTTCAAATCACAATGTAAACCTAGAAGGAGTATTTTAGTAATTTTTGTCAAATTTTCACAAACAATGTTTTATTTTGAAATTTACATTTATGATTTTATATTTTAATTATGTCTAATTCAAAGTAATAGAATTAAAATATTTTAATTAATGTTCCGAGAAATCAGGATGTTACAGCCGTTGTCCAATATTATTTGAAAGTTGAATTATCATTTATTGGCTTAGACTTTTGGCATGCATGTATTGAATGCTTTGTAGTACTTTTGGTCGATATTTTTCTACTCTGAATGGCTTTTGATAATTAACTTATTTTAAATGTTTGGTATAATAATATTAGCAATTGAACTACTTTTGTATTGTTTTGGCTCATTTTTATATGTATTACATGATCGATCATTATAAAAAAAAAAATTAATTTTTACAGCCATATCTTTGACATATTTGTATCCTATTGGGTTTTTTTGTGTCACCATATTTGTGTCCATATCGTATCACATCTATATTTGTATTCGTGCTTCCTAGGGTTGTGTTTATATATATGGTGATGAAAAATTGAATGACAAATTTGCCCTTTGTGGATACTTGTGCTTCCAAAGCCCTATCTTTAGCCATTGGTTTTTGAGACTTTTTCTCAGAGCGAGCACTAGATCTCCTCTCTCTCTCTCTCTCTCTCTCTCTCTCTCTCAAATCTCGACCCAGAATTTGAACGCTTGAGTGTAATACTAGAATTAGTAATGTTAAAATTTAAGAATTAATTTTAAAATTTATCCAGAGCGGGGATTTATTTTGAAATAAAGTTGGATATGCGATATGATTATTTATTGGGATATGTTCGAACGTCAACCAGAATAATCAGGTATTATCATTTGTTAATTAATTAATAAAAATATATGTCATATCAGTTGGAAATAGTCGAAAGAGGGTTCAATGAGTAAGTTGTGTAATGATAGTCAGGTGAGAAATTCCTTCCACATTGAATTTCATTAACCATCTTGCCATTCCATTCCGCAACATGCAGATCCGAGAGCCTGTAGTGAGGTGAGTCACTACATGGGTATAGTGAGGCAATCCATCCGTTCATCTCGGCAATAGACGGTTCAGATTCAATTCAGCATTCACTCGCGTGAATAGATATCTACTTGCACGAATAGTTTGTTTCAATCGGAATCGTCCGTTGCCGAGATGAACGGCTAAATGATCTCACTACACCCATGTAGTGGCTCACCTCATTACAGGGTCCCTGCTTCTGCACTATGCACCTTGCCATTTGTCGTTTCATTTCCTGATAAAATCCACTGAAACACCTTAGTCTTCCATTCTATAATATCCTTGAACTTGGATTGCGTGCGCGCACAGATAGAGATAGCGAGAGGGAGGCGTGAGGAAAAACATTAGAAAAGGCGGTGATCAAGAGAACAGGTAACCAAGGAGGCCTCTTTTGATTCGAATCTTTGATCCATACATTATAATAGGTAGGTTAGGTCATGATTATGTGTATTAAGGTGTTATACATAAGTTATGGGGCTTAGGGTGATCAACCATGGAAGTTGCATAATCAAACCAGAGTTCTTGGGACGTCCGAGACTGAGGTCACAACAAAATGGGATTAAGGGCACTTTTTAAAAATTACCCAAGCTATTAATGAGTCACTACTTTCTTAAGTGCCCCATTTGGTTGTACCTAATACGGCATTTGGACTTAACCCCGATTTTACATATTTAATTTTTATTATGGGTGAGTTCCAGTGTATTTTTTCTAATGTTTACGCCCTCGATGACAGACTTAACAGGAGAGTTTTATGGAAATTATTATCAAATCTCAAGTCTCAATATCCTTCCCCTTGGTGTGTGTGTGGGGGGGTAGGGGGGGGGGGGGGGATTTTAAATTCTTCACTTTGGACTTTCATTAAGGATATGGATCTAATGGACCTTCCTATGTTAGGCAGAAAATACTCTTGGTCAGGCCCTTTAGCAGTAGACCAGTGGAGTAGACTTCATAGGTTCTTATTATCCAACTAATTCTTGGAGAAATACAATCTCAAGAAATGGGGTTTGAATAGAGTCTTTTCAAACCACTGCCCCATTCTCCTCATAGAAGATGATAGGGAATGGGGTCCAAAACCTTTTAAATTCTTTAATGCTTGGGCACTCCATCCTGATTTTATGGGGATTGTTAGAACTGCCTAGACCTCTAATCAGATTCATGGCTGGGCTGGATATCAAATACACCAAATACTCAATGGGATCAAAACAGAGCTTAAGTCTTGGCTAGGCGTGATTTAAAGGGGACGATAGTAGAAGCAGAATCAATCATATTTGATCTGGACTTGAAGGCAAAGGAGAGTCCTATATCCCAAGATCAAATTATACAGAAAATGGAGGCAAGGAAAGTTTTCTGGGAAAAGAGCAAAGTGCTCGAATGGATGATGTTATAGAAATTCAGATTGAATTGGTCAATGAAGAGAGATAGAAACACTAGGTATTTTCACATTGTAGCTTCCAGTAGGCATAGGAGGAACATGGTTAACTCTATTATACAGGTGGAACCACTTGGGAGGAGCCCAGTGAAGTAAAACAAGCCATTTTTTATTACTTCAAACAAGCCTACAAAGAATCATGGGACCTCAGACCTTTCTTGGGAAAAATAGTACGAGGTTATTTTCAATCTCTATCCTTGGACCAGCGTGCTTCTTTGATTAGGCCATTCACTCAAGAAGAAATCTGGGATATACCTTATCCACTTGTGAAGGGAATAAAGCCCCTAGCCTTGATGGTTTCAACATTTTTTTCCTTAAGAAATGTTGGCCTATGTGTAAAGATGTATTCCATAAGTTTTCTGAAGAATTCCACCATAATAGCAAACTCCTTAGAGCTATCAATTCAACCTTTACTGTTCTCATCCCAAAGGTGGATAATCCCTTGTCTTTGGGAGAATTCAAGCCTATTAGCCTAATTTGGTGTATGTACAAAGTTCTGGCCAAGGTACTAGCCAAGAGGCTATCTATTGTGTTGCCTTCTCTCATGGAAAGATTTCAGTCTGCATTTGTGGTGGGAAGGGGTATTTAGGATGGCATTTTAATAGCAAATGAAGTGCTTCAGTTATGGAAGGAGAAAAAAAAACGAAGGGCTAATTATAAAGTTGGATTTTGAGAAAGCCTATGATAACTTAAATTGGAAGTTCATACTATCTAGGCTCAACGAGTTTGGGTTTCCTAGGGTATGGATCAGGTGGATGGAGGTATGTATTTCCACTTGCTCTTTATCAATCCTAGTCAATGGTTCTCCTACAGCCCAATTTCAAGTGGAGAACGGGTTGAGACAAGGGGACCCCTTGTCCTCTTTTCTATATATTCTAGAAGCAAAAGGGCTATGCTACCTTCTCCACTGGGCTAGGACCATGCATTGATTGGTGTAGCTACGATTGGTCCTATTTCATGATTCCTAACTCATCTTCAGTTCGCAGATGACACAATCCTTTTCAGTGAAGGAAGAGTAGAAGAAGTAAATAATTTGAAGAGAAATCTTAAGGGCTTTGAAGTACTTTCTGTACTCAAGATCAAGTATAGTGAGTCAGCTATTTGTGGAGTAGGCCAGGAGGAAGAAATAGTAAAATCTTGCTCAGAGATATTGAGATGCAGAATCTCCTCACTTCCCCTAAAGTATTTAGGTCTGCCTATGGGAGGAAGGCCATGTGGGATCAAAACTTGGCAACCTATTCTAGATAGGGTTAAAATTTAGCTTTCTAATTGGAGGACAAAGCTATTATCCTATGATAGGAGGTTGGTGCTTATCAAATCAGTTTTTGGGAGTCTGCCTATCTATTATCTCTCCCTTTTTAAAATGCCATCTACTGTTTCAAACAAATTGCAGAGAATGGAGAGAGAGATTTCTTTGGGGAGGATCAGGGGAAAGAAAGAGAATGAGTCTTGTCAAATGGGAATTAGTCACCAAACCTTTTGATCAAGGGGGGCTAGGGATTAAAGACATTTCATTGATGAACTTATGTTTACTTTTCAAATGGCAGTGGAGGTCTACTAAGGAGGACTAAAGGCTATGAAGAGTAGTCATTTGTGACAAGTACAAGATTCCTGCTGAAGATTGGCATCCTATCATTGGGAGGGCTACTAGGGGTTCAAGCATTTGGAGCTCAATCATGAGGCTCAAGGACACTCATCAGCAGATCTATGGCTCCTATATGTCATGTAATAGATTAAAGGTTGGCAATGGAGTGCCGATAACATTGTGGAAGGATCCATAGATGTCTACGGGCCAAATTTTGAAAGACCAATTCCCAAGGATTTTTCAGATTAGTCTTGAAAAATAGGTGTCATTGGCAGCTTTGATTCAGAACAGTACATCTGTCCTGTCCTTAAATTTCAGAAGAAACCTCTTCTCTTGGGAAGAGGATGACCTCTGCATTCTGCAACAACTGTGGAATAATTTCAATTCTACTGTCTCAATAAAGGGAGACTCATCTATTTGGGTAAGTGGGAAAGGGGAAGGGGGGGGGGGGGGGGGAGGGGAGGATAATCAATTCTCAGTAAAATCTCTCTATTTAGAGGTTGTTTCAGTTAATCCTAACCTGGATAACCCTTCTTTTCTCTGCGTATGGAACAAATCAGCTCTTCCCAAAGCCCAATTTCTGTGCTGGTTGGCTTGGAAAGGCAGAGTCAAAATAACTCAAAGCTTGTTCTTCAGAGGCTACTTTGATAGGATTTGGGGTCCTATTGTGATAATTACTTGTTTAAGGACTAGGAGTGTCTTTTCCATATAAGGGCAGTTAGTTAGTTGTTAGTTAGTTGGTTAGTTGGTTGGGAGCCTGTGCAGTTAGTTAGCTGGTTGGGTATATAAGGCAGTGGAGGGCCATAACGCCAGGCGTGAAATGAATTGTTCTCTCTTGCCAAATTCTGAACTTCTCTCTTTCTCAGCTCTACTATCTCTCTGTATCTCTCAATACTCTGTAATTCATTTCCAGAAATCATCAATAAAATCTCAGTTTTTCTAGTGAAATTTCCCCAAGTTCTATCATTGGTATCAGAGCACCTTTCCTCCGACTGTGGGAAAACTGAATCGCAATGGCAGAAAATACGCGAGCACAAGAGATGAAACGACTGGACGAGTCCGTTCGAAAACTGTCAGAATCAACTGGGGAATCCATCCAACGTTTGACGGAGGTTACTGATCGACATACGGCATCACTCGATGGATTTAATCAAACGATGGAGGGGCTCAAGAACTTGATTACCACTTTGAATGCCAATTACGAACAGATTCAAGAAAAGATTCAAGAAAAGGTATCCCTTGCAACATCTCCTCCATTACTTCCTAATCCACCGCTGAATTCGGGGCAAATGAGGACTTTTCAACCAAGATTAGATTTTCCTAAATTTTTCGGAGATGATCCAGCGGCTTGGATCTATAAGTGCGAAAGATATTTCGAATTAAATGCGATTGATGAAAACCAGAAACTACGTCTAGCTTCTTTACATATGGAAGAAAAGGCAATGCACTGGTACAGGTGGTATGAGAAGTCCCACACTTTGCGTTCTTGGAGGGATTTTTCTAGGATTTTGCTAATTAGGTTTGGGGATGATGCGTTTGAAGATGCTACAGGAAAGTTAACCAAACTTAAACAATTGACTAATGTGAGAAGTTATCAAGAGAAATTTGAGGAATTGGCAAACAAAACCACAGGTCTTTCTGATGAATTTTTCATCAGCTGTTTTGTAAGTGGATTGAAGGAAGAAATTCAGGGAGGGGTGTTAATGTTTCAGCCAAGAACCATATCTCAAGCGATGGGGTTGGCTCGATTGCAAGAAGAAACCCTTGCGGCTGTAAACAAGACGAATAGGGCCACAACCAAACCTGCATTTTCGTATTCTACAACACAAAAGCCACAAGAATTGATTTCCAAGCCTACAGATTCAGCAGTAGTTAAAAGAATAACCCCAAAAGACTTTGATGAAAGGAGGGCCAAGGGTTTATGCTTTGGATGTGATGAAAAATATTTTAGGGGCCACGTCTGTAAGAGAAAGCAGTTATTCATGATTGAAATTGATGATGATGAAGAAGAGTTTGTGGAGGCCCAACAGGAGTTACCTTCAAATGACCAACAGGAGTTACCTTCAGATGAAAAACTAGAAGAATTCCACATTTCAGTACATGCTTTGTCTGGAATTCAATCATTTAAGACTATGAGGATTAAAGGGGTCATCAAGAAGACAGGGGTTAATATTTTGGTAGATACTGGGAGTACACACAATTTTTTGGATCCCTGTGTGGCCAAGAGGACAGGGGTTGGGGTCCAACATACTAATCCATTAACGGTAGTAGTGGCAGATGGAACCAAGATTAGCAGCAAGGGGTTAATATTTTGGTAGATACTGGGAGTACACACAATTTTTTGGATCCCTGTGTGGCCAAGAGGACAGGGGTTGGGGTCCAACATACTAATCCATTAACGGTAGTAGTGGCAGATGGAACCAAGATTAGCAGCAAGGCTATGGTGAAGGAGCTACAGTGGACTATGCAAGGCATAGATTTCAGATCTGAGTTCAGGTTGCTTCCTTTGGGGGGTTGTGACATGGTATTAGGAATGCAGTGGCTCTCAACTTTAGGGTCAGTACTTTGGAATTTCCAGAATCTACAAATGCAATTTTCAATCGCTGGGAAACAGATGACACTCAAGGGTGGCACCACAGCGGAGGTACAACTTGTGGAAGCCAAGGAAATGCAGCACTTGATTAACAAAAGGTTACCAGGGGTGGTGGCACAATTATGCAGCATTCAAACTGTTCCGACTGCTGAGATACATTCTGATCTCTCTCAGGTTCTACATGATTTTCAAGATATTTTTATGGAGCCACATGGCCTACCCCCTTTTAGAGCTCAAGACCACAATATCCCTTTGAAAATTGGTACACAACCACCAAGCATCAGACCTTATAGGTACCCATATATCCAAAAGAATGAGATAGAAAAGATAGTTAGAGAGATGCTGGAATCTGGGGTGATAAGGCACAGTGTGTCCCCTTTCTCTTCACCTGTGTTATTGGTCAAAAAGAAGGATAACACATGGAGAATGTGTATTGATTATAGAGCCCTGAATAAGGATACAATTAAAGACAAATTTCCTATTCCCATTATTGATGAATTGATGGATGAGCTGCATGGAGCAAGTTTTTTCTCTAAGTTGGACTTAAGATCAGGTTACCATCAAATCAGAATGAGTCCTAAGGATGTGGAGAAGACAGCCTTTAGGACACATGAAGGCCACTATGAGTTTTTAGTCATGCCCTTTGGGTTGACTAATGCTCCTTCTACATTCCAAAGCCTCATGAACGATGTGTTTAGGCATTTCTTAAGGAAATTTGTATTGGTGTTTTTTGATGACATCCTCATCTTTAGCAAAACTTGGACAGACCATGTGCAGCATGTCTCCCTCACTCTAACCAAGTTAAGGGAACACCAATTGTTTGCTAAGATGAGCAAATGTGTTTTTGGCAAACAACAAATAGAATACTTGGGACATGTGATAACTAATCAAGGAGTGGGGCCTGACCCTACCAAAATATCTAGTATGGTTACTTGGTCCAAGTGGCTTCCTTTAGCCGAATGGTGGTATAACACCACTTTTCATATATCAACGGGGATCACTCCTTATGAAGCTTTGTATGGTCAGAAGCCCCCAAATTGCATGCAATATACCTCAGGTGGTACAGCAGTTGCAGCGGCTGATGCCTTGCTACAAGACAGAACCACCATGCTCAAATTACTCAAGGAACACTTGGTTAAATCCCAGCACAGAATGAAGCAAATTGCAGATCAGCACAGATCAGAGAGGGTGTTTGAGGTGGGGGACTGGGTATATCTCAAGTTACAACCTCTACGACAGGTTACTGTCTCTTTTAGGCGAAATGCCAAATTGGCTCCTAAATATTTTGGACCTTATCAAGTCCTACAGAAAATAGGACCTGTAGCATACAAGTTGGATCTTCCACCAGGGTCCAAAATCCATCCAGTCTTTCACGTGTCATTGCTAAAGAAAAAGATTGGTGAGGCATCTGTGGTTCAAACAGATTTGCCACTGGTGGGTGATGATGGTCAGGTGCAACTGGAACCTATGGCTATACTGGACAGGAAGTTGATCAACCATAATAACAGACCTCAAACTAAAGTGCTGGTTCATTGGTCTAACTCTATTCCTGAAGATGCTACGTGGGAGAATTGGACTGACTTGCATCAGAGGTTTCCAAATTTTCAACCTTGAGGACAAGGTTACTTTTAGGGAGGATGTAATGATAGGATTTGGGGTCCTATTGTGATAATTACTTGTTTAAGGACTAGGAGTGTCTTTTCCATATAAGGGCAGTTAGTTAGTTGTTAGTTAGTTGGTTAGTTGGTTGGGAGCATGTGCAGTTAGTTAGCTGGTTGGGTATATAAGGCAGTGGAGGGCCATAACGCCAGGCGCGAAATGAATTGTTCTCTCTTGCCAAATTCTGAACTTCTCTCTTTCTCAGCTCTACTATCTCTCTGTATCTCTCAATACTCTGTAATTCATTTCCAGAAATCATCAATAAAATCTCAGTTTTTCTAGTGAAATTTCCCCAAGTTCTATCATACTTGACCAACCAAGAGGCAATGTGCTCCTTTTGTGGAGCTAGGTTGGAATCTCAACATCATCTTCTTCTCCATTGCCCTAAAGTGTGGAGGATTGGAATCGATTCTTATCTTTGGGGCGCATTCAGTGGGTTACACCATATACTGTTGATCAGCTGTTTCAGCGGTGGTTTGGTTGGGCTTTTTCTAAAGGTTCGAACCCCATAACGAAGGACCTCTGGCTCAATCTCCCTTCTGTGATCATCTACTCCCTTTGGAAGGCTAGAAACCAGCTCCGCTTTAATATGAAGGAAATAGATTGGGGTTTTGGAGGAAGAGATCAGGTTCTTATGGGTAAGAGGCTCTATGGGTCATCATCAGAATAATCCTTCAATGGCCAACATCCTCTACAATCCTTCAGGGATTATCCAGCGCGTGATTTTCAGTTAAGATCCAATTGCAGGTAGGGAGGATCACGGTCATCTCCTTTAGGAATTGTGGATTTTAATTATGTTTTCTTCTATTTGAGTTTCTGGGTTTTCATGGGTTTAGGGAGAAAGTACCACTTCTTTACTTTACCATCTGTATTTGGTACGAGATGTTGATATTTCACCAACCCCTTTCTGTATTAACTCTTCTGCTCTAATATATTATCCTTTTCTTTTCCAAAAAAATTTATTCTTGGTAAGTTTGATGGAACAGTTGTTAGTGACTCTAAAAACTCGGTATAATAGGGCACTTTATTTGAGACATAATACAACATCGTTTTTTTTTAAAATATTTTTTCCTCCTTTTTTCTTTAACCCCATTTTTAAAAACTATCCAATCAAGTTATTAATGAGACACTACCTTCTTAGGTTCTCCATTTGATTGTACCTAATGAGGCATTTGGACTTAACTCTAATTTTATATATTTAATTTATTCGTGGTAATTTTGATGAGGCAATTGGTAATGCCTCTAAAAAGTAGGTATAATAGAGCACCTTATTCTAGGCATAATACGATGTCGTTTTGTTATTTATTTTTTCTCTTACTTTTTTCTTTAGCTGCACTTTTTTAAAATTGCCATATGAAGTTATTAATGAGACACTATCTTCTTAAGTGCCTCATTTGATTTTTGTTTTTTTTTAACTGTAAACCCATGTCAATATTCTAAGAAATAGTAGAACTTCAAAGAATTGGACATAATTATTCTTTGATTAGAATTCTATTTTTTATTGTACCACAAAAAGATTAGAAAATCTAATCTTTAGAGGTTTCCTCTTTGATTAAGTTTAACCAAACGATTATACCACCGACACACACATCACTTTATGCCTTATGATAACAGAATTTGCGGTACTGTCGTTTATGTCTCTCAACCCCAATTCAAAATACGTGCAAAATACAATATATAAACATATTTGTTTTTATCACAAGTATAAATCATATTTACCAACAAAAGTATAAATAATATGATACCAGAGGTCGGGACACACACAAGATGCGTGTGCAAGTCTATTATTGACAAAATTTGAACAATTTTGATAAATATACACAACAATTAGTCGAAAGTAATCTAATATGCACAACAATAAGCGAAAGTTAAGCATAATATTGTGTCGTTTCTACCCTATTAAATTGGGCCTTCACATTTAAGGGTAAAATCTATAGATATTTTCCTTTCGATCCAGTGTCAAATGACACTTGATTAACTTCATTATTGAAATGAGCAAAAAAACATATGTATGTGAAAGATAGACGAGTGTGATCGTAAAAAAAATCTTAGATGGCTCGAGTAGTGTATTATAAGACTTTAATGTCCCGAAACACCATAATTGTCTTATGATCACATGGTTGTCAATGTCGGATTCTATTAAATTTTGATGAACTTGAAGGAATTGTTAAAACATCAAATTCTTTCGAATTGAGCGTCATAAGAATTGGCTCTGCAATTACCTTTTAATTCCACACATTAAATCCTTTCGGATTGGGCAATTTCCAGACTTTTGTCACAACTACAATGGGGGTTTCAAGGGTTCCAAATCATGATCAAAGGGACAATCCAAGTTCAATAACACCGAATGCATATCATACATGCATAAAAGGGCTAAGAACACCAGGACTTGCTTATGTCACAAAAATATATATGTTATTAACTGATTATTTTTAAACATTAAAAATCTCCTTTTCTTTTTCCTTGTAGTCGTGTCAGTCCTGCCTACAAACTCATTTTTATAAAGAACCCATTTATAACCAAATTTAGGAGTTAAAAATGGCATATGAACAAATTTAAAGTTAAATCTGTAATAAAGACCAAAGTAGGGGGTCAAGTGTATTTTGGTTAAAAAAAACCCACCGGGAGTTATTGGTTTGTTTATTATATATTTTGTTGATTTGTTTATTATATATTTTGTTGATTTTCTATTTTGTTTAAAATATAATTAAAACTATAAAATTATACCACATAAACACTTAACATAATAAATATCTTAACATAAATAAATATACATACACTCGTTTTTAATATTAAATCACTATATTTTATTTAAAACAATTGTTAAAAATTATATCTTAATATAATTACACATGCACATACACTTAAGAGAGAGGGCAAGAGAAACACTATCGATAGGAGGAGGAAAGAATATGTTTACTGGAGTTATATAAAAAAATTAGACAGTGGGGGTGTCGAGGTTTGTTGGGAAAATTTTGAAGGGGAGAGAGAGAGAGAGAGAGAGAGATAGAGATTAAAGACATTGGGCAACAACCTAATTAATGCCTAATTAATTACCCCTCCAGAGGTTAGAAAAAATATGAAATTGACTGCACAAAAACGAGCCCCAATAGATTGCGTTGTCTGGACTTTGTTCTCGGAAAAATCCCAAAAAATCACTGTTGACTAAAAAAAAATGTTTCAAGATTAACCGTAGCCTAAAAAATTTAAAATAAAATTTGTTAATGAATTCATATTTTAATCTTGTAAAAACGGGTTGTTACATCATCCCCCACTTTAAGAAGTTTGGTCCCCAAACTTGACTAAGATAAATAAAAGATAGACGGTCGATATGGCTTATAGAAACAAGTTGGGATATTTTTTTTGTATGTCATCCCACTTTTCCCAGGTTGCCTCGCCTCCTGAGTAATTTTCCCACCAAATTTTGACTAGAGGGATGACTTTATTCCTCAATTCCTTTTCTTTCCATCAAGGATACAGACAGGACATTCCTCATAGGTCAAATTCTCCTGAAGATCAATAGGAGGTCGAGTAAGAACATGTGATGGGTCTGCGATATACAGCCTTAACATAGAAACATGAAAAATATCATGAACATCTGCAAGTTCAAATGTCAAGGAAAGTCAATAAGCAATTGGCCCAATCTGCTCAATAATTTCAAAGGGTCCCACATATCGAGGATTCAACTTTTCCTTCTTTCCAAACCGTAAGACACCCTTCATAGGTGATAGATTTAGAAAAATCCATTCACCTTCTTGAAACTCAATTTCCTGTTTGCCAGCATCAACATATCTCTTATGACGATCTTGAGCTGCCTTTATTCTCCACCGAATCAAGTTCACTTTTGCTATTGTTTCAAACACGATATCAGGACCAAAATGTTGTCCCTTCCCAACTTCTGTCCAACATGTGGGCAATCTACACTGTCTACCATAAAGAGCCTCGTACAATGTCATCTTGATACTTGCCTAGTAGCTATTATTATAAGCAAACTCTGCTAGATGTAAATGATCCTCCCAATTTCTTCGGAGGTCCAACGAACAAGCTTGCAACATATCCTCCAAAGTTTGAATAGTGCATTCAGATTGTCCATCGGTTTGAGGGTGAAATGCCGTACTACAATTCAACTGGGTTCTCAGTGCTTTTTGGAAACTCTTCCAGAATTGGGAAGTAAACCTTGTATCCTGATCTGACGTGATAGATACCGGCACTCCATGAAGTCGGACAATTTCTTGAACATATAGGGCCGCCAGATGATCCATCGAATGCATTGTCTTTATCGGTAAGAAATGTGTTGTCTTTGTCAACCGGTCCACGATCACCCAAATTGAGTCATTCCCCCTGAGAGTATGAGGCAAACTAGCAATGAAATCGGCAGCAAGCTGTTCCCACTTCCATTCAACTATCAGAAGAGGTTGTAGTAATTATGCCGGCTTTCGACGTTCAGTCTTAATTTGTTGACACTGAAGACATCGGTTTACATAATCAACTATGCTCTGCTTCATTCTCATCCACCAATACGTCTTTCTCAAATTTTGATACATCTTCATCTTACTTGGATGGACTGCGAGTTTGGACTTGTGGCTTTCATCCAATATTCGCTGTCGCATATCTGATATGGCAGGGACACAAATTTGATTCTAAAATTTCATCAAGCCATTAGTGATTGTGAAATCCGGATGAGGTGTGACCTTGATTCGTTTGCGAATCTTCTGTAACTTAGGATCCTCCATTTGTCTTAATTTCATCTCCTCTATAACTGCAGGTTGAGCCATAATAGTGGCAAGCACACTGCTTGACCCGTGAACTATTACCTCCAGTTCTAACTGATCCATCTCATCAAGTAAGAATTGTTGCTCCGTAAGTAAATAACTCAAATT
The DNA here is from genome assembly GCA_019985065.2 of Arctostaphylos glauca. Classification (NCBI taxonomy): domain Eukaryota; kingdom Viridiplantae; phylum Streptophyta; class Magnoliopsida; order Ericales; family Ericaceae; genus Arctostaphylos; species Arctostaphylos glauca. The sequence goes on along the minus strand of JAHSPW020000005.1, from coordinate 26,346,807 downwards.
CGTTGTTGCCTTCCTACTAAGGGTCGCGGTTGCCTGGGTCGCAAAACTTTTTGCGACGGGACGTTACTGTCGCAATAGGTTTTGCGACGGTTTCGCTACCATCGCAAATGATTATAGCTTTTGCGAAGAGAACACTACCGTCACAAATAGTCAGACTTTTCCGACTCCTAATAACCTGTCGCAAAAACATCGTCGCAAAGGTTTTTTTTTGCAACGGCTAGCATGTCGTCGCAAAAGGTAAACGTTATTTGCCACAGCACTTTGCCGTTGCAAAAAGAAGAACTTTTTTGCGACTGTCGATCCCGTCGCAAAAAGGCAGTTGCATAAGGTTACGTTTGCGACAGCTTATATACCATTGCAAAACGTCATTTGCGACGACAAATATCTCCGTCGCAAAAGGTAAAAAGGTATTTGCAACGGCTCTTTGTCGTCGCAAAATACAAAATATTTAAATTTACTTAATACAAACTCTTAGTTTGAAATACCACAAGCTAACTAACATAATTAAAACAACGAAAACAATAATTTTAAATATAACCACATAATTTTTAAATCATTCTTCATTCACGTAAAATAAACATCCATAAACATATTCATTCAATCCCATGACATTTGCATTGTCCTACATAATATGCTTAAAATAAGTTGCTCCAAAATATGTTCATTCAACAAAATACATGTTCATTCTTTCACAAACAAGTAGACTTCAAAATATAAATCTTTTCAATTGATGATCACTTTAGTTTTCTTCAAACACCTGAAAAGAAAGATGATAAAATAAAATTGAGAAGTGAATTTAATTTAAATTTGCGTATGTATTTGCAATCGCATGAAATAAAAAGATTTCATCGTAACATACATCACATACTCACCAAGCAACGACATGGCCAACCGCTTGTCCAACTGTACGCATTTTTTTCAAAGGTCTTTCCAAAGAAACTTTGGAATTTATTGCATTTTTAATTAAAACTTTCCAGAACTCCGAACCCAATGCCTTTCCGTATACTTTTACCAGTGCATCCTTACTAATAATAATTCTGTCGCCCACATCTTCTTTAGGAATATTGTTACTCGCCAAGCATACAATTTGCTAGTTCTGAATTTGTAAACCTACATTTAAATACTAGCAAGATTGAAAAAGTTATGGATGCTTATGTAAGTATTATGGATACGGATACGTGACAAAATACATATTAGGTTATAGGAAGCACGGGGTAATTTTTTACAACTTTTGTCGTTAGACAATATTTGTTCGCATGCCACTACGCCACCATATTAGAAGTGGAGATAACTTGACAATAATCTAATATGTATTCACCGACATGTGACAAGAATTACAAAATAAATGGATCTCAAGTTTGAAATCAATCTCCACATGAAATTCATATCTACTATTATCAATAGCTGTGAAATTTAGTTAAACTAACATAATTTACAATTGTCAATGATAATTCAGTTAAAGTTACTATTTCCAAGTTTATGCACTATACATCCGATAGGTGGTTGTGAAAGGATTGAACTGAATTATAACCAAGTTTACTTTGAATTTCCTTAATCTTCATCGCATCTCTAACCATGCCCACATCCTGCCATCTCTCAACATAAGCATAAACATTTGATGAAGCAACATAATCTTCACTCATACCACTTGAATCCACCAAACATTTTTTTCTCCAATGATAATTTACGGACACGTCACGAGATATAGATGGACTGACACCTTAATTTTTTAAAACAATTTATGGATGCTATTGTAATTATCATGGATGCGGACACTTGACATTATACAAACACGCCGACTTCATGATTATCATTGATGCTTGCCTAATGCTTGATCTTCGATTGATCTTCACTCATACCACTATGCCAACATTGGAATGTGTGTAAGGACGTAGTGATGCGAATGCTTGATCTTCGATTAATCTGTGTAATTGTTTACTACGATTAATATATCTTTTTGCCGAGAAATAAAAAAAGTCTTCAATCAATGCTCATTTTTTTGCTTCCCATGGAGCATAACTAATGGAAAGCAAAAGGGCGGCCCCAAACAACATACAAAATCACAAAATATATGGAACCTCAGATAAACTAATCGCACATTATAGGAAATACCATGGGAGTGCTTGTCTCTGTGTTTAGGATTATAAATCAAAATGGAACTAATTTTTTTTTCAATATATCAAATCGAACCGGACCAAATCAACCTAACTAATAACCCCAACTATCAGTTCGGTTCGATTTTTAAATTGGGCTTGTGTACTGTTTTTCACTTACATGACCCCTACAAAGGGCCAACCAAGACAATATATATGGACAAAGACATTGGACCTTGGTGGGTATAGAATTCAAAGTCTTCAATCGATGTTCATTTTGCCTATCAAGTAATATTATTGGAAAGCAAAAGGGCGACCCAAGACAACTTACAAGTATATGAAACATCAAGGCACTTTGAATAAATTAATTTGCTATGGTTAGTACATGCCTACATTTCCAATGGTATCTTCCGACTCTAGAAATAAAATATTGAACCAAAATCTAAATCTATTATTTGGTATGTTACTGTACGGTGTGGATTGCACATTTTTTATATATAAAAATTAGGATACAATGAGCCCTGCTCTGATATCATGTCTAAAGTCTAAATGCAATCCAAAAACTTAAAAGAGGATAATTTTATTAGTCAACAGTAGTTCCGTGTTTACAATTTCGATGAACTTAAAAAACATGTTTGGACTCCTAAATTTGAGGTTTGAACCCATTACTCTCCATGGGAATCAAACCAGGTTGAACAAAATTTAATGTTAAAATATTACCCTCCCTCTCATTTGTTGAGAGGAAATGAGTTATACTAAAAAGTAGTCTCACTATCAAACGTTTTATTACATGAATAGGATAAAAAAATCTTTGTTGCTTCAATTGAAGAACAAAAAGTTGGTGAATTGGACCCAAAGCAGCAATTGTTGTCAATGGATGGGTGTAAGTTGTGACCAATCCGGCCATGTTATAGGTCTCGATTTGAGCAACAAATCGATCTCCGGCAAAGTCAACCACCTTTTCAGTCTCCAGTATCTCGAAAACCTGACTTTGGCTAATAACAACTTTAATTTCCCTCAAATTCCAACAGATATTGGAAACCTCGCCAATTTGAATTTGTCGAACGCTGGATTCGGTGGGCAGATTCCAATTGGATTATCACTCTTGACAAGGTTGGTTATCCTTGATCTATCTAATCTCTATTTTGAGCGAATTAGTTCACTCCGAATAGAAAATCCTAATTTGTCCACACTTTTTTGGAACCATAGTGGGGTTACAGAGCCTTATTTCGATGGAGTACGTATATTAGCAAATGGGTCTGAGTGGGGTCTGGCAATTTCTTCCTCACTGCCTAATCTCCAAATTCTAAGCTTGTCAAATTGCTATATACTAGGCCGTATTGATTATTCTCTTCAAAATCTTCAATTTCTTTCTGAGATCAATCTCAATTCAAACAATCTCTTCGCTTCAGTACCAGATTTCTTTGCAAATTTCACAATTGAAGGCATTGAGTCTCACGTCTTGTAACTTGTATGGAATATTTCCAGCACAAATATTGCAGGTAAAAACACTGCAGACTCTTGGCTTGATAGGCAATGCAAAGCTTTAGGGCTGGTTACCAAAGTTTCATCAAAACAGATCCCTTCAAAATCTGGTGCTTAGTGTTGCAAACTTTTCAAAAATATTACCAAATTCTATTGGTAACTTGAGAAAGCTATCAAGGATAGAGATTTAGAATTGCAAATTTAGCAGACCAATTCCAAATACAATGGAAAACCTTACCCAGCTTGTTTATTTGGATTTGTCATACAAGTCATTCGATGGGAGTATCCCTTCTTCTCTCTTTTCCCTCCCATCTCTAAAGAAAATTCAGCTTTCCAACAACCAATTCCACGAAAGTTCTCGATTTCCAAATGGGTCCTTGTCTCCTTTAGATACATTGGATTTGAGTAGTAACAAAATCGAAGGGCATGTTCTGTCGTATCCCTTTGATTTTCAAATGCTTGTTGTCCTCTCATTGTCTTTTAGCAACTTTTGTGGCGCCGTACAACTAGAAAGTTTCGAAAGACTCCAGAGTCTAAATACACTTGATATTTCTCACAACAACTTGTCGAGAGATGTAGGTGTAAATATTTCTAACTTGTCTACATTTCCCCAACTTACCATATTGAGATTGGCTTCTTGCAATCTGCATAACTTTCTTGCACTAATGAACCAATCAAAAATCAACGAATGAGACCTTTCAAATCGACAACCAAATTTTGGGTCTAATACCTAATTGGATTGGGAACATCGAGAACCTCGACTTTCTGTATCTTTCTTGTAATCTCCTAGTGGGTTTACAAAGTGAATACATCATGCCTACTCTTCTTGTCCTTGACCTTCATTCCAATCAGCTCTACGGTGAAACCCCATTACCACCAAGAGGAGCCTTCTATGTGGACTACTCAAAGAATAATTTTAGCTCTTCTATTCCCGTTGATATCGGAAACAATATATTTGCAATCTTGTTCTTCTCTCTATCCAATAACATGCTTTCTGGACCTATTCCTCAATCAATATGCAATAGAAGATTCCTTGATGTTTTTTTTTTTTGGGTAAACCAACTTGAAATTAGAAAAAGGCTAAGCGAATATACAAGTTTACAAGGTGCATACCTCAGGAAACAACAAAGCAAAACAAAAAGTTACAATGGAGAGTAAAATACAGATTTTGATGCCTTTTAAGAGATGAAGAGGGAAACCGCATATACATGGGTGGGATGAATAGAAAAGGCATACTATGAAGTCAAGCCGAAATCATAGATGCTTGTAAAAGGAAAAGGGATAATTGGGAGAACGTGATACGATGCTCATGTTACAAAATCATATGAATCATGTGATTGTTGCGATATTATTCTGTTAAGGATGATTCTCGAGAATCTAGGAGAGATTCTAGGAATTGATTCTTATGTATCCTAGTTAGTTCAGGATATGTATCCTAGTTAGTTTAGGATTAGGATTATGTATCCTAATCTCTATCTTTATCTCTATCTCTATCTCTATAAATATGTACATGTACAGATTACAGATTTATTATGAATGAAAATATTCTTCTCTGATTTTCAAGTTGGTATCAGAGCCACATAGAAAATCCAAAGCCAACCATCTCCCAACCCATTGATGAACCCACTGCCATAATCAATCTCAAACTCCACCGAAAGCATTCTACAAAACCATCGTATCCTACAAACTCCACCAAATTAATCCGTATTACCCTTACCACCGTATCCTCACAACCATGACCACCAAAGAATCTGAATCGTCCCAAAATCGTTCATATTCAATCCGAAACCTCTGGTTTCAAACCATCCATCATCCTTACCAAATCCAACTATGATGTATGGTCTCAAATCTTGGAGATGCAGATTGCCGAACATGAAAAAATTGAGTATATTGTGGGTCAAACACCTCAACCGAACTAAACCGATGCTTCCTACGGGAAGTGGTATGCAGAAAATCAAAGGGTCAAGAGATGGTTGCTTACGTCTATGTCACCGGAAATTATGAAACGCTATCTCCGATTGCCCACAGCACGTGAAATCTGGAAAGCTCTTGCCAAAGCCTTCTATGATGGATCTGATGAGTCGCAAATTTTTTCATTGAATCAGCGAGCTTTTTCTACCAAGCAGATGAATCGACCTCTTTCAACCTATTACGGTGATCTCATAGAAATTTTCCAAGAACTAGACCATCGTGATAGGATTGTAATGAAAGACCCTGATGATATTGTCGCGTATCAAAAATCAGTTGAACGATTGCGTGTGCATATCTTCTTGAATGGACTTAATGTAGAATTTGAACAACTCCGAGGTGAGATTCTGAGGAAGGATCCAGTTCTAGATCTTGAGGAAACCTATGCATATGTACGCCGGGATGTTATTCGCAGAGCAACCATGAATGAAGAATCCAATCATCTGGAGTCCTCAGCCATGGTGGCTCACCGATCCAAGCT